>CAIGRN010162194.1:0-16398 GCA_903798345.1 Fraxinus anomala | reverse complement strand
TAACTTTTACAAATTAACGTAATCCAATTAAAAACATATAAATAACTACTTGTCTAATAAGATTAATTCACCAATGTTTATAAATATAAAAAAGTAGATACTAATAATAAAATGTCGGGCTAGATCTTGGGCTAAGAATGAAATTAATATTTGGACCAAAAAATTGAATTTAGAAATTGGGTTGGGTTGGGTTGGGTTGGCATGGACTTGGCTTGGGAGTTAGAGCATTAATCACTAAATTAGTTAATTTGCTAATTTGTTTAGAAAAAATTAAAATAATTTAATTAATTCAATATTAAAAATTAAAAAATATATATTTAAATTCAGTTCTTCGGTTCTGTGTTTAGAATTGAGAACCTAACTAATTTCGTCGGTTCTTGATTAAAAAACTCGTTCAGGTATTTAACTTATGAAGAACCGTTCGGTTCGGTCCGGTCCGGTTCAGAAGTTTTGTCCGGCCTTAATCGTAGCAATATCCACTTGAAAAATTAATGCCAGTATTACAAGTCTGTAAACTAAATGATACACCTCTTTTTTTCGTCACAACCAACTTTTTTGCAAAATTACTAAGACCTTCTAACCCTTCAAAATCTTCTTGAGTGCGCATATAAATAATATATGTCTGAATTTGCACATCAAGTGTCATGATCTCTACTGTTTAAAAATCTTTAGTAATATATATTCATTGTCCACAATGTGAATTTCATGTCGTGGATGTGTTGATCAAAATAATTCTACAAAAGAATAGCAAACAACAAGCATAATAAACTCTTTTATATTTCTTTTAATCACTAACAGCGATTGCAAATGTTCTACTAATAATGAATATGCTACTTCCAAGGACATTAGAGTCTTAGGGCCTTCAATTGCCAATGTTCGTTTGAAGAACTAACAGCAATATTTCAGCCTAAGAGCGAAGGCAAACGACACTTTCTGTTTACAGCAAAACTGATAAAAGGCTAAATACCATGATCTACCTAGAAATTATCTCCAGACGGCCCACACAGAAATTTCAATTATTAATTTATAGCTTCCCCTTACTCTACAAACAAACAGAAAAAACACACATTATTTCTCCTTTTCAAGAATCGATTCTTAATTCACAGGACCCACCAAACCGATTATTTAAAGAACATCATTAATCCCTCATTTTCAAAAATCAGTTCTTAATTCATAGGACACACACCCACTAACCAATTATTAATTTATCTATGAGTCAAAAATCATCAATTTTAGTGGTCACAAAAGTTTGTACAGAGAGAAAGTGAAGAGGAAAGCAAGTGAATGAACATAAAAAATTATGATTTAAAAAATTAAACATAAAAATTGAAACCCTTATCACACAATTTACATTATTAACTTTAAAATTTCACACCAGATTGAAGAATAGAGAAAAAAGATTGGAGAAGAAGGGTTTATTTGGATTAAATAATTGAGAACACAGATTGAAGATTGGAGGAAAAAAAAGTGTTTATTTGGACCGTTTGGTTCATTAAGCGAGAAGAAAAGTTTTTTAGTTCAAAAGGTGAGTGGTAAAAACAGAAAGGACAAAAATAGAATTGAAAAAATAATAATAATAAAAAAAACTAGAAATTTTTTGTGGATTCAATTGACCTCACATGACCTGTAGGTCCGTCCCTTGTCTTAGATACTCGAAGTAGAGTAGACGACACTCTTTTCTTTAAGAATTTTGTCGAAGGTAAGATAATCTCATTTATCTATTTTTACTGGTGTGATTCATTATTGCTTTAAGTATATGGTTGTTTTTTAATCTTATTCTATTAAACAAAAGTATGGATGATGTGGCACGAGAGTAATCTTTAGAATTACAATTGAATTAAACTAATGGCATTTCTTCCGATTGATGAATATAGGTTGAACATCCATAATTGAGTTATAAGAATGAATTATTGATATTGAATGACTCAATCCAATCGAGGAAATTCTGACATTTCACTATTTCAAACCTTGATTTTATTTTCATTCAAACAAATAAATTCTTTTCACACATTCGAAAGAATATTTACCTTTCTTTCGAATCCTTAGAGTATTTTTAACTATCTCTATGTGGAATCGACACTCAAAAAATGTTCTACAACTAACGTGTTATTCTTTGGGCATTATCAAATTTTGACGTCATTGTCGGGGAGACGGTACAAGAAACTAAGGGATTTAATTATAAAAAGTTGACTTCGTTCCTTTATTATTTTTTAGTTAATTTATTTTATTTATTGTTATTCTTTATTCTCACATTATTTCGTTTTTGTGTTTTATGAGCAGATATCAGGACGAACAAGGAAGATTTGTTGATAGAACTTACAAAGTGTTTGAATCTCTCTCTAACCCTATTTTCGATACTACAACTATTGACACTGACATCATGCGTGAAAATGAGCACGAAGATCTGCTCTATAGAACTCTTTAGGATTGTCATCATCCTACAAGCACATTCATATCATTATACATTATTTTTCCACCTAATATGCTACATATAGACTTTAAACCGGTAATGATTCACCTTCTTCCCACTTTTCACGGACTTGAAAGTGAAAACCCATATATGCATATTAGAGAGCTTGAGGAGGTGGTTGCAATCACAGTAAACATGGTACAGTGGATGTAGTCAGGCTTAAATGTTTTTCCATTTTCAGTTTAAAAAAGAGCAAAAAGCTAGTTGTATTTACTGAGACTGCATTCGATTGGAACATGGGGAGAAATGACTCGAGCCCTTTTCGGAAAATACCTTCTCATTCTTAAGACTAGTGCCTTGAAGAAGCAAATTTCTTCATTTGCTTAAAAAGATAGTGAGACCTTATACCAAACATGGGGAAAATATAAAGAATTACAAGCCCTTAGCCACCACCATGGTTATGGGAGTTGGCGTATTGTGAATTATTTTTATGAAGGACTGACACCTAGGGAGTATCAATTTGTTGAGATTGAGGCATAGAGTACTTAGATGAGCTTGTTGGAAAAGCTCACACTTGACTGGACATAGCGCTTCTGATAGCACAACAGGTCACGACCCATATAAAACTCTTATAGCTCAGGTATTTATCATCTTAGGAAGGATGATAACCTTAGAACGAAAGTAGAAGCCCTTACTAGAGAGCTTGAGACCCTACATGCTAAGGATTGAAAGCCTAAACATACTGTTGCCCGTGTTGAGTCCCTTAGACCTTGTTGTGTATGTGGTAAAATTGATCGTGCAGTGCAAGAGTGTGCCACTCTAGTTGAGATAAGGGGGGTTTATGAGGAACACTGTAATGCTTTACGCATGCTCCTTTTCTAATACCTACAATTAGAAGGGGGACTGAATTACCTCAATTTCAGTTGGAAATCTGAAAATCAGCAACCTGCCCAGACATCTAGAGCTTACATTACACCTTCATATCAGCCCACATCTTCTAGGAACTCTTTAGAGAACACTTTACATGTATTTATAGAGGCACAAGGAGAGACAATCAGAAGTTTGAGACTATGATTGCTCAAGTTGCTGAGGAACAAAGAGATGAAAAATCATGTCTAAATTGACCAATGTCTTAGCTATAGTGGAACATAGGAAATTTTCAGCTCAGATTCAACCAAATCCTAAAAGACAACACATGGCACAAACCTTAGGTTCACAAGAAAACAACCGTAAGGAAATGAATGTCATCACTAGTCGAACTGGGAAAGTTATAGAATCAATCCCCAAGTCTAGGGAAAATGAAAATGACTCTAATTATTTAGCAGAGAACAGTCCTAGTGAAGAGGTAGTGGAAAATCTAGCTAGAGCGCCCTTCCCTTAAGCTCTTAGGTCTACTTTGAAAGCTGCTGGTCATCATAACTAGATCCTAGAACACCTCAAGTAAGTAAAAATTAATCTACTTCTCTTGATGTGATTGCCGAGGTTCCTACATATGCTAAAACCCTCAAAGACTTGTGTACTATTAAGAGGAAACACCACGCCAATAAAACTGATTTCTTGACTGAACAAAGGATCCCACCAAAATATAAAGACCCTGGTTGTCCTACCATTTCTTGCATCATTGGGAGCCATGAGTTCGCACAAACCCTTCTTGATTTAAGGGCTAGTGTTAACCTTTATGCTATTTATTTGTTGTTAGGTTTAGGTGAGATAAAATCTACATTTGTAGTTTTACAATTGGCTGAGCTATCAACTATAAGACCAAGAGGAGTAGTTGAGGATGTTTTGGTACACATTAACAAATTTTACTATCCTGTTGATTTCTTAGTTTTGACTTAAAGGATGATGTGAATGTTGATTCTAAAATTTGTTGATAGGTCCACTATAAGACCTAAGAGAGTAGTTGAGGATGTGTTGGTTCAAATTGATAAATTTTACTACCCCGTTGATTTCTTGGTTTTGGATGTAAACGCTAATGTGAATGTTGATTCTAAAATTCCTATCATTCTTGGGATATCCTTTTTTGCCATAGCTAATACTCTTATAAAGTGCATGAATGGTCTCAGGAAGTTGTCTTTTGGGAACATGACTTTAGAAATCAACATTTCACATCACTAAGCAGTCTAGGGAAGATGATGAATGTTATCAAATATACATGATTGATGCACTCACTCAGGAGAAAACACCTATAATTGCTGATTTTGACCCCCTCGAACTCTTTTCTCTTAAATTCTAAAATTCCAGCAAGTTGTGATAATGAGGAATATGATAACATTTGTGCTATGTTTGCAAAAAAAAAAAAAAGAAATGTGGGGCATCATCATGGCAGCCCAAATTTGAAACATTACCAGAAAAGAGTGGGGGACAGTAACCATTAAACATTGAGAGTCCCAAACCAGAGTTGAAATCGCTGCCTCCAGGAATGAAACATGTGTTTCTTGGACCAGGTGATACTTTTCTTGTAATTATATCTTTAGAAATGAATGTATTGCAAGGTGAGCAGCTTTTAAATATTCTGAATGAGCATAATCTACATTAGGTTGGTCCATAGTTGACATTAGGGTATTAGTCCTTTAATTTTCTCACATAGGATTCATCTAAATGAGGGAACAAACCTTAAAAGAGACCTGTAGCGTAGGTTAAACTCCCCAATGAAATAAGTGGTGAAAAATGAGGTATTAAAATTGCTAGATGCAGGTTTCATTTACCCAATTACAAATAGTCAATGGGTTAGTCCTAGACATGTAGTCCCTAAAAAGTCAAGTGTTACAGTGGTAAAGAATGAAGTAGGTGAATTGGTTCCCACAAAAACAATGACTGGACGGCGCATGTACATTGATTATAGGAAGTTGAATGCTTTTACTCACAATGACCATTTTTCTCTTTCCTTTTTGGACCAAATTTTAGAGTGTGTGATTGGCCATCCCTTTCACTGTTTCTTGGATGGCTATTTTCTTTATTATCAAATTGAAATAGCCTTAGAGACCAGGAAAAGACCACATTTACTTGTCCTCTTGGTATTTATGCATTTTGCAGGATGCCATTTGGACAATGTAATGCTCCCGCTACATTTAAAAAATTCATGATGAGCATATTTAGTGAAATGGTAGAAAATTATATGAAAGTTTTAATGGATGACCTCACTATTTTGGAACTTCTTTTGGTGCATGCTTGATGAATTGGAAGAGAGTTTTGACCCGATATGAAGAAAGGGGTTAGTTTTGAATTGGAGAAGTGTCATTTCATAGTATCTTTAGGCATTGTCTTAGAACATGTGATTTCTTCTAAAGGGATAGAGGTTGATAAATCCAAGATTGAATTAATCTCTAAATTGCATATACCTAAGACAATAAAAGATATTAAATCATTTCTTAGCCATACAAGCTTCTATAGGAGGTTCATATAGAATTTTTTATCTATATGTAGACCATTATGTAACTTCCTAACCAAAGATGTCACTTTTGAATGGACCCCGGCTTGCTCAGAAGTGTTTGAAATGCTTATTGGTAAGCTAACTTCAGCACCCATAATGCAACCAGCTGATTGGACATTGCCATTTGAGATTATGTGTAATGCAAGTGATTATGAGGTAGATGTTGTCCTTAGGCAACGAAGGAAATGTAAGCTTTTTTTCATTTACTACGGTAGTAGGACTCTAAACAGTGCACAAATGAATTACTCCACAATGCTTCCATAAGTATAAGTCATCACACACATAGTATTTAGCATCACTCTTGACCTTATCTCTTTGAGCCCAAGACAAACCAGGAGGTAACATATTAGTAATCAAATAATTTACAATATTCACATACCAAGGTAATGTCACACTCGTAGAGAGCAATTGCTCGTCAGGGAATGTTTGCTACAAATAAAGTTCATCCTCCACATGAACTAAACGACTCAAATAATCTGTTACGCGATTTTTTGTCCCTCATGTATCTTTGATCTCCAAATCAAATTCACTCAAGAGAAGTATTTATCTTATTAAACTTGGTTTTGCCTCTTTCTTTGTCATCAAATAATGAAGAGTTGTATGATCAAAGTAAACAATGACCTTAGTACCAAGTTAGTACCAAGCAAATAAGATCAAAACTTCTCTAAAGCAAAAACAACGGCTAAAATTCATTTTCAGCTATGGAATAATTTCTTTGGGTATCATTCAAAATTCTCGAAGCGTAATAAATGGCATGGGACACTTTTCCAATCATTTGACCCAAAACCACACCCACTGCATAATTGCTTGCATTGCACATTATCTCAAACGGAAAGTTCCGGTCAGGGGGCTGGATAACTGGGGTAGAAGTCAACAATTCCGTCAGCTTATCAAATGCCTTTTTACACGCCTTATCAAACTCAAAAGCCACATCCTTTTGTAGAACTAAACATGTTGATGAAGCTATGAAGGAACTAAATTGGATTCGGCGATTTCAATATAATTTGATCTATAGATTTAGATTTTCATTTTAAACAATTCGAAGGTTTAGAACTTATTTTAATAAAAATGTTTTGAGATTTGCGAAACTTTTATTAATTGTTCATAGATTCAGTTACACTTTTTCCATTGAATGATTGAAATACTCGTTTAAGTTTTAATCTCATATATCTATTTTTACTGGTGTGATTCATTAATGCTTTATGTTTTAAGTATATGGTTGTATTTTAATCTAATTCTATTAAATTAAAGTATGAATGATGTGGCAGGAGAGTTAATCTTTAGAATTACAATTGAATTTAACTGATTTTAATGGCGTCTCTTCCAATTAGAGAAACTAGGTTGACCATCTCTAATTGAATTATAAGAATGAATAATTAATATTGAATGACCCAATATAATCGAGAGAATTCTCATGTTTCACTATTTCAAACCTTGATTTTATTTTCATTCAAAAAAATAATTTTTTTTTTCACATTCAAAAGAACATTCACCTTTCAGATCCTTTAAATATTTTTAACTAGGGTTAATTGCTCCCAAGGTACCAAATCTTTCATTTAGTAACAGACTTAATCCAAACCTTTTGTACCACCATATATACTAAACCTTTAAAAAATTAGAATTTCAAGTCCAAAATGATGATTTCCATCAGTTTGACTCCAAAAACCATTAGCTGACCCCATAATTTAAAATTTTAATAACTTTTCCCAAATAAGACGAGGGTATTTTTTACATAACACATTTTCCCTATTACATAAAAAACTTTTCCTAAACTCAATCTCTTATAGCGTGAGTTTATTTAGAATTTTTAAATTTTAGCCCACCCCAAAATCAATTCCTAGCTCTGTCCCTGATTTCCATTCGTTAAAGCCCTGCTAAAGGCAATATAAATGTTTTGGTGAATCAATGAGATAGGAAGAATTAGTTCCACACAGCACCACATGCCGACTTTGGTGTGAATGGTCCTTTTTTATTCTTATGAATGTCCACAGTAAGGATCGTTTTAGCAAGCTCCGGCTCGTTCATTTCAAACTCTTACCTTCAGCTGTGGCTTTACATCAACTTCAGTAATGGGTTTTTAACTTATAAGTATGTCATCTACATGTAATAGCGAATAGACTACTTTCTATCATCAAAGTACTTTGTACACAAGAGTCGTATGAACTTCTCTTGAATCCATTCTGTAGGGATGCAATAAGCCGCTATTAAGCACACGGGCTAGGTCACTCAAATGAGGGTGATTGAATGCCATAAATAATTTTCTAAGCCACTGATACTTCGTTTCCTAAGATGGTGACCAGGAGTCTATCACATGATACCTCTTTACACACATTCAGATGAGTAGCATCATATGGAATGCGAGAGGTGTAGCTAGTGTAGCTACTTGCCGATGCCTGAAGAGACTTATACAGCTTCATCAAATTTATCTCTTGGTTATACTAGAGCTTTTTGTTCTTCAGCATAAATTTGTATATATTCGATGATATATGGGCTTTGACACGGAGATCTGATTTTTTTGGAACGCATGGACTATTGTTACTGTTATTGTTGATCATCCCCAGTTCCTTCACGTTAGAGTTGAGGATCCCATATTAGCACATCCCATCTATCTGACCCTTATCTATGCTTCTTGTGACATGGCTATTAGGAGGGATTTGTGGGAGGGTCTTCACCACATTTCCCTCAATATGGACGACCTTTTGCTAGTTGGGGGAGACTTTAACGTTAATACACATGATGGTAAGCACACTGGTCATAATATTCGTGATCGAAGCACTACTACTTTCTCTGATATGATGTTAGATTATGGTTTGGAGGACGCTGGTTTTCTTGGGAATCAGTATACTTGGACCAACGGTCAAGTCAGAAAGAGACTAGATAGAGTACTCATTAATTCTACTACTGCAGCATTCTATCAACAGCTCACTGTGAGGCACTTGAATTGGACTTCATCTGATCATTCGTCTTTATTACTTCAATGGGTTTTTTATGATGATTTGGGTCCTAGCCCTTTCAGATTCCTCAATGTGTGGACTAAGTATCATGATTTTTCATCCTTTGTCGCTCAGAAGTGATAACTCCCTACTCATCTTACGGGGATGACTGCTCTTTGGGAGAAGTTCTTTAAGCTTAAACAGGGGCTGCATTGGTGGAATCGACATGTGTTTGGAGATGTTTTCCAACTGATGTGAGATACTAAGGATATGGTGGATGAGACAGAGATAATATATGATAGAGACCCTACACTAGAGCATCGTGACCTATTACATCATGCCCAGACAGCTTTGAACCGGACCTTATCTATTGAGGAGGGTTTTTGTTAGAGATGCTGAGGAGACGGTTGATTAGGCAGAGATCACGTTTGAGGGAGAACCGACTCAGGAGCATCGCAATTCTCTTCATCGTGCACAAGCAGGTTTGAAGCGGGCCTTATCTATTGAGGAGGGTTTTTGGAAGTAAAAGGCCAGTTCACGTTGAGTATGTGAAGGAGATCACAATGCTCGTTATTTCCATGCGATGGTTCAAGGACGTATGATCAAATCGCGTATTAGGTCCATCAAGACGTAGGTAGGGGGAGTCTTAGCTACTCCAACTGACATTCAGACTTCGACTATTGCATTCTATCAGGATCTTCTATCTGCTCCTACACAACCGTTGGACCCTATTCATTCTGATATCATCCACAGGCTTTTGACGGAGGATGATAATTTGGTACTAAATCGCGCAAGAAGCTAACTGGCATCCAATCCTCTCCTAAATAACCACATTTACTGGAATGAGGTCCTGCCATAGTCTCCAACAGAAGAATGAGATAGTGACCGACAAAATGGAACTCTATAGTAACCGGTACGAATCTTGATACTGGCATCTCGAACGTATGAGCTGCCATGCTAACTTGGTAGCAAAGCTACCATCCGATGTATTTCACCAAACAATTCGATCTGGGGCATCGCATATAAGGGTATAGCCCATATCTGCTCTGCCATAAGAGGAGGAAGAACTAGTAATAAACTTCCAATATCCCACCCAGTATCATCAAAGAAATCCTGTACCCTTGTAGATGTGTGCTGTCGTTGTGGGAATAGAGATGCCAACGTGGTCTCACCTATCCCAGCAAACATGCTAAAAGAAAATCTGACCTACTCTAAGGTGCCATGCAATGTATGACTCTGTCAGGGGCCCAACTAATTTTAGCATCTTCCAGGTAGGAGAAGCTGGGTAGGGATAAAGGATGTGTCCCCGTACAATACTTGCCCCGTAAGAATTGGGCCTAAAGATATCTCTGAAAACAGAACAACCACAAAGCTTCATGGAGAAGGTGTCCACCACATCCTGTAATCTTCTAAAGCCTAGACCACCCTCATCAATAGGAAGGCAAATCTCCTTCCAACTCCGACAATGTAAATGTAGCGCCTGTTATTTGGAATCCATAGGAATCGCACAAAGATGCTCTCAAGTTTTTTCAAGATAGCCTTAGGGGGCTGCATGATCTAAAGAAGGTGTAATACGACCCCCATATGATAAAAGTCATGAAGCCCAACCCGAGATCCTGTCCCTAACCTTCTGGATAAGGTCATCATAAATGATCACATCTTGGTCCCCTTAAATAAGGGGACTCCTAAATAAGTGAAAGGCTGCTACTGGTGTCGAAAATCAGTCACAATCTCCAATCGTCTTATCTGACTAATAGATGCCTGTTTGGATAGTATGAGTCTGCTCTTGTCCCTGTACATGAACTGACCAGAAACCCCTTCATAATGCTCCAGACAATCAAGAATCCTTCTGATAGACTGTTTCTAGCCGTTAGCGAATGTGGTCATATCATCAGCAAATGAAAGGTGTGAGACAAGAGTATTACCTCTATGTCGATAACAAATATTAGGATACTCCTGAAACCTCTGAGTGAACAAGTGTGAGAAGTAATTTGTAGCTATGATGAATAAGGATGGCGAGATATGATCTCCCTGTCTGAGCCCTCGTGAGGAGGGAAAAAACTACGTGGGCGACCATTTAGGAGTACAGAAAAAGGATACTCTGAGATGCACCATCCAATCCTATCGATCCAAATCTGATCAAATCCAAATGCCTTTAATATAGAATAAATGAAGCCACAATCCATACGATCATATGCTTTAGCCATGTCTAGCTTCAGTATAGTGTTACCCCCTCATATTCTATTATCCAAAGTATGGAGAAACTCCTTAACCAAGAGAACGTTGTTCCCAATTAGGCATTATTTTCATGTAAGCACGGTATTTCTCCACCACAAGTGGGGGTATATTAAAAAAATTTCATTGGTGCCGCCCTCCTTTAATAAATAAATAAAAAGTTTTCACCATGCAAGTCAAACTCACTGGTTATCGATATCCCAAAATTTTTGTGTCTACATCTTAGTCAGACTTGCAGTATGTCTTCTGTTTCATGCAAGTGTTTTTATCCCTATTTTTGAACTTGTGTTCTTTATTTTTGTTGTTTTCTAGATATTTATTTGGTTTTTCATATTGTGATCTTTTATAGGGTTCTTAGTTTATGCACATGCAATAACCATGTTATCCTCTTTTAGCCTTCTTTGATTGGTCTACAAATTAACTCCATTATACCTGAAAAGAGACATGAAATATAATTAACTACAAAAGGGCCAGTTGCACAAAGGAAAGTTTGAAATCCCGTGGGAGGTTAGGCTAACATATTTTTATGACATTGACTCTAAATTGCTCTAACAATCCTAAAAATTTTAAAAATAAGACACAAGGTAAAATAGAGAATAAAGGTTAGAGTTAAGAAAATTTAGGTTGCCTCCTAATAAGCACTCAGTTAAAGTCATTAACTTAATTTTATTAGGATACTCTCCACACCTTATTAATATTATAATTCCAAATTTTAGCTCCTCCAATTTCATCGGGTTTAGCCTAAGCTTTGTGCACCTCCTCCTTTTTGAGTTTTACTTCCAGTTAGCACTCCATATGCTCAGTCGGCCTCCAATTTGAACTCCACTTTTTTGTTAACATTTATCTCTTCATCTACTCAAGCATTTTTCTTGTATAAGTTCTCTCCTATGCACAATAGATGATGAATATTGCTTTATCATCGTCCACCCTCAAAATTAGCTCATCCTTTTTCCGTATCAATTATGGCTCGAGCCACTGAAAGAAAGGGTCATCTCAAGATCACTGACATGTTTTGGTCTTCTTCAATTTCTAGTACAAGGAGGTCTACCAAGATGATCAATTTATCCTGATGAGCACATCTTGCACCATGCATCGGGGCTGCTTGATTGATCAATCAGCTAGTTGAAGAGAAATAGAAAATTGCTCTAAAAATCCTAAAAATTAAAAAAATAAGACCAAAGCTAAAAATAGAAAATAAAGGTTAGAGTTAAGAAAACTTAGCTTGCCTCCTAATAAGCACTCAGTTAAAGTCATTAACTTTATCAGGATAGCCCTCATAGTGCAAGCATAATAATCTGCTATTAAGTTTTTCCTTTATGAAATGTCAATCAACCTCTTATGCTTGGTTCTATTGTTTGCATTGGATTATGAGTTATATTTATGGTGGCTATTTAATCACAAAATAATCTAATATGTGTATCAAGTTTTAGTCTTAATTCTTCAATTAACCTTTTTAGCCAAAGTTCACACATCCCTTGAGCTACTGCTCTATATTCTGCTATGTGACCCATTGTTTTTTGCTCCTTCATATCACCAATTTACCTCAAACAAATGTACAATACCCTGTAGTTGAATCCTGTCACTGATCGAACCTGCCCAGTCCGCATCTGTTATGCTACAACTTGCAAGTGATTACTTTTTGTGAATATTTGATCTTTTTCGGGGTCTTCTTCAAGCACTGTGGGATATGGTAAACAACTTCCAAATGTCTCTCACATGGTTTATGCAAGAATTAACTTACAGCACTTAACACAAAAGCTATTTGGGTCTTGTGTGTGCAAGGTAAATTAGCTTTCCAACCAGTTTGTAGTCAATGGAAGTGTCAATTGGCTTACTACCAAGCATCCTGACCTCCTTCAGTAAATCAATGATATATTTTCGCTGTGAGTCCACAATATCTCTACTTAATTCAGCTTAGTTGTGGCCTTTCCTCATACTGGTCTGTGTTAAAAATGAGCAGGTTATTTAACTTGAAAAGTTTATTCAAAGAGAAACAAATTACATCTTTGCCATTTGTTGTACATTTACTGGATAACAATCTGATGTTGGGCCGGAGTAAGCTCGTCGTGCCAGAATTTGATTCACAGCTTGTGTGGGATGAAAAGCATCCCAGAAAATATACTGATTCCTATTAGCACATGGGACTGAGAATGGAAGACATGTTATCTGCCCTTGGTTTCTTCCAACTCCACAGCATCCTCTGTCTATCACACTAAATCCTGCAAGGCAAGCATCTCTTAATTGGATAGAGCATTATCGAATAGAAATACTGTACCAAGATGATAGTATACTAACCATATTCCTTGGAATTGTTTAGGATGTCATAAAATGCTCCAAAAGTATTTCCATAGGCGTAAATAGATCCTGTATAGTTTGAGTTTAGCTGATCAACAAGAGATATGAGTCGTGTGTTAAACATCCGGACTACTTCATTTGTGAAGGCCACACACTTCCCGGGAGGAGTAAGTCCAGTGGCTAGTTGATTAGGAATGCAACCAAGCGGCCCTATTCCTCCGATAAAGAATTTCCTTAGTCCCAATTTATGAAGTGCCTATGAACAAATTCACTCCCACGTTTTCAAATTCATCTATATGTTTTAGATGTAGAAACGAGGTTATGATTTTTGTGCTAGTTACCAAGATTTGCCTAGTGTAGCGTTTAACGAGCATATCAGCATAGTCTTTGGGGCTGTAAACATAGCCAGTGGAGAAAATTGAAGGCAGCAAATAATTATTGATGTAATCATTACTACCATGGATTAATATAACCAGTGCCTTGGCCAAATAACTGCTCAATTCTTGATCATCCATTTTGCTTTTCAATTGATTCAAGGTGTCTTCAAAGTTCTGAACTTGATCTAATAAGCTGAATCTTTCACCCTATCATATAAACCATTTGAGGATGAAAAATGAAGAAAATCTAAAGATGTAAACAGCGAAAATATAATATAGATATAGTAGTACAAGATTTTGTCCTGTTTCTTCAAGAATTCCTCCACCAGCAGAAGCATAATTCACTCCCCTCAGAATGCCTTTTCCAGTAGCAGAAGGATTTGTATAAGCTGGTAGAGCGGGAATTTCCAACAAGTCTCCTACAAATTCACAAGTAAATCACGCATTGTCGTCAAAGAAGACCTGTATTTCTTCTACAGAATCTCATCATTGTTGTAGAGTAACTAGAAAATTTCGATTCAGGTAGAGATAGTTGATGAACTCATAAAAGATTTGGCTTTTTCTTGAACTCAAAGAGATAAGTTTTAACATAGCAGTAGATTTGCTCTTTTTCGAACTCAGAGAAATAAGTTTTAATGTAGCATTTCGAAAACACATAAATGAAGGATAAATAATAGTAACATAAAGTAAGAAATCATAGTTACCCAAGTAGTCTATTATGGTTTTTCCATTGGAGAATCTACCAGAAGGTCCTTCATTGAAATCCACTCCATAAGGTACGTAATTGGCTTTTGCTAAGGAATTCAAGTAGTTGTTGTTTCCCGGATCGATTATCGAATCACCAAATACAAACATTGCACTAAACTGTGGATCTGCCATGCCTACTCCACTTGAAGAAACAGCAACCAAAACTGCACCAAATAACATCAAATCCGGCCATTTTATCTTTGTCATTTCTTTATCATCAATGTTTTGTGTTACCAACAATTTTGACTCGACTTTAAGGGAGATATTCTTGCTTTCAGATCATGATTTTATTGTTGGGGTGGTGAGGGAAAACAGGCAGGAATTCATAATTTTGGCTGATGTGAAGCCTACTTTTTGCTGTTTTTAATTTCAGTTACAGATTCTTTGTCATTTTGCATTTTCGTTTGGGGATTTTTGGCGTGAACAGTTAAGATTTTTCTTTTCATTTGATCTGTTGATGTCCATATGCAGACAGCAACCAAGTCACTGGTTTATCTGTTTATCTTATAAACTACATATGAACCGTTGATGTTTGTCCAGGATGGTGAAAATTTTTATAACAATGCTAAATGTACATTAAAAGTTTGACCACTCCACTGTTTTAAAAAAAAAGTGTTGGCAAGAAAGTATTTTTTATAAGTGTTGGCAAGAAAGTATTTTTTATTTTAACTGTCGAGTGTGATGTCTGTACGTGACACAATGTAAAGAATGATGTAAAATTTAGTGTACATGTAACATGATGCAAATTTTTAATAGCTCGCTTGTTCCTCTACTTTTTCTTATTAATTAATTGCAACAAAAAATGTAAAAGAACTTTGTGAAAAACCACGTGACACCATCTGTACTAGGTATGCTGCATTTTGAGGATTTAGCCACGTTATCATTTTTGTCTTTAGGAAAAGTATGAGTTTGTAAATCAATGCATAAAGCCATGCCACGGTTACGAGTCTCTCCTATAACTCTTGTCATAATCGGCAAGGTTGAAACTTTTAGGAAAAACTTCAAATCGGGAGGGCAATCCTCCGGGTTGTGTTATTGTACTCCAAATGGACATAGGTGAAGAGTATACTTATATGGAGCTTGAGAGAATATGTCGAAGGTACTCGACAAAATGACCACGTAACTTTGGAAGAAGGGGTATTCTCTTCTATTTTTATTAGGAAAGCGACACTTTTCTGGATTTTTTGCACCACTTGTCGAACTAGGTGTTGATATACAAAAAGTGTAGCCCAAATTAAATAGTCCAAGAAATGAAGTCCAATTGGGGAAATCCAGGACAAAGGTCCCAATAGGACTATTGATGAATGCAATGGAGGCCCAAGAACAAAGTAACGTCATCGCCCAAGATTGCAAGACGCCCAAAATCTGAGCGAATGGAGTGTCTTATGGTCGCCCAGAATGAATGAGCTCGTTCTCGTCCAAACCTTCGAGTCGCCCAGGATCTTAGCAAACATGAGATATCATGGTTATCCAGAACAGTAGTTATTGAAGTAGTTATTGAGCAATCCCATCACACCCCACGATCCAAGGATTTCAGTTGTGGGCGGTGAACAGCAGTTATTGAGCAATCCCAACATACCCCCTGGATCAAAGGATTCCAGTTGTGGGCAGTTGAACGATAAGAGTAATGGCAACAGTTAGAGATGGTAGTTTCACGACAAATCAGCCATCATAAGGAAAGTGGGTAGTTATAGAGCACCAAGCAGTTTTCAAGCAGTTCTTCCCAAAGAAACTATCAAATGAATATAAAAAGGAAGAAAAGATATAGAAGAAAAGATCCTGAATCAAACACTCTCAACAAATAATATGTAATTTCAATTTCTTAGTTTAACTTTAAAACTTTTCTTTTAGTACTCGTGTGGTTACGCCCCTTGGAGGTATTCTGTTTATTTTCGATTTGTAAATCTTCGCCAAATAAAACACCCATTTTTGGGACTTTATCTCAAGAGGTCTGTCCCTTACACAATC
>CAIGRN010162183.1:0-26854 GCA_903798345.1 Fraxinus anomala | reverse complement strand
CGCCCTTTTTTTTTTTCAAAATATATTTTTTTCTCACTTCTTTTCAACTACACATTTTTCAATAAAATAATATTATACGCAACTCAAAAATTTTTCCTTCATTTTTCATTTTTAATCACGCATTCTCCATCAATCTATTTTAAAATCCATTCTACACAAAAAAAAATTAAATAAATAAAAAAATGGGGCTCAAACACGCCGTAAATCTTTTTCTTTAATAACATGTGATAGTTATTAGTAAGTTTTAACTGAATTTGTTATCTTTTCTATTTTTATTCACCATTTCACGTGTTCTTCACTTATTGGTTGCGAAGTTATGTTTAACAAGTTTAACATTCTTATTCATGAGTGCTTCATTGATGATTTTTGTAGATATAGAATAGCATGTGAAAATAAATAAGAGTATTTTGCTTGTTCAGTAATTTTGCACTCGCACTCCTTGTGTGCTCATTTTTTGTATACAAATCGAACTTATAGTTTCATATTATAAATACTCGTGACAATGGCCTAGATTGGCACATGATCTGAACTTTTTAGTAATGCTCGCTAACAATGACAAAAGTTCACACAGGACTAGCTCAAGTTAGTATCAGAAATCATAGTCGAATTAATTGATAACAGGAAATGAGTTTTTTTAAAAAAATTAAGAAAATAAGGAACAAACAAGAACTAAAAAACATTTTAAGCTTAGCCAAATCGATATTATATAATTATTCTAATTATTTCTTTTTCAAAATTTGGGTCGAAATATGAATGAATTAATGATGAAATTGGAAGGCCATGTTGAACGAAATTGGAAGGCAATATTAGATGATTTCTGTTTAATCATGTGTAAGCATAGGTCAAATGGCCTTGTGTACACAAGAAGTTGTCTACAGGAAAGTAAAGCAATTTTACTTATACTATGTGTACGCAAGGATAAAACCATGCGTCTTCTACTATGCGTATGCAAGGATATAACCATGCATACGCATGGTTAAAAAACTTAGCTGTTGGACTGATTTTTCATTTGAATTTCTGGTGAGTGTTTGGAGTCCTTTTGTGGGATAATGTTAGAAATTTTTAAATAGGTGATATATTTCCAATTCCAAACATAAAAAAATAACATAAGATTTCATCATTCATTTCTACGATTGATTTTTCACATTCTAATATATATTCAAACCTTCTTCAAGTTTTTAAGAAGTTCGACTAGAAAGAATCATTTTTGCTTTCGTGCTTCTTTTTTGAAGACTTGTCAATCCTCTAAATTATTTGCTGAAAATTCTAAAAGCATACTAGATGACACAAATATCATCTTTAGGACAACGTATCATATACGTGTTCGAGCCTTATTCTTCATTTCTTGTTTCCATCTCCTTCTTCTCCTCTTCAATATTTCCAACAATCTAAAAACAATATTTGCATTTACTACGATGAAGATGGGAACTACGTTGGTTACCATCAAATTGATGAATCAAGATTTGATATGCTTGGATTGGTTTGATAGATCAAATTTCACAAGATATCAAGATAAACTCAAATTCCTTCCAAAGGCATTAAAGATCTACTATGTGTAGTTGATGAATCAAGTTTTTGTGCGCTTGGATAGGTTTGGTGGATCAAACTTCACAATGGCAAGACAAACTCAAATTCTTTCAAAAGGCATTAAAGATCTACTATGTGTTTGATCCAAACTTGGAATCAATTGCCGATGCAACCAAAGAAGAAATGGAAGAAGTTTGTACCAAGAGAAAGAAGAGGCAAGATGATGAATTGATATGTCACGGTCAAATCCTAAAAATTATTTCAGATCGATTGTATAATCTCTACACTGACACCACTTCGACAAAGGATATATGGGATGCACTTGAAAGCAAATATAAGGTTGAGGAGGAATGTACCAAAAAATTTCTTATATTTAAATACTTTGATTTCAAAATATTAGATAATATTCCTTTGTTGCCTCAAGTATATGAATTGCAAGTCATTGTCAACAAATTAAGTGCTTGTCTGGGCGTGATTTTAGAAAATCCATAATCGATTTTCTAGTCGTTTCAGCCAAGCCCACGTGATATTTTTTTAGTCCTTGAATGCAAAGCTACATGGCTAAATGTCATATTTTCCCTCATATGTGCAACGTGGGTGCTAAATTTTTGAAAACATATTTGACCATCCAAACTGTAAACTATTGATGCATACCTACTCTGGGGTCCCACCAGTCATGTTGTGACTTCACATGCAGCATTTTAGATGTAAAATTTTGCGTAAATATTCATTTGAGACGTGAAGGGCAAAATTTTGTTGAAATATTTTGTGATCTTCTCATGACAGTACATGTTTTGCACTCATGGACATCGCTTTCTTGTCGGGAAAACATCGTGTGACCAATCTCAGTCTAATTATGAATCAAAAATAAATGTCAACATTGTTGTACCAAGTAATCTTTGAACATATCCCACTCATTTCGTTGGGTTTCCATTGCATGTATTTCAGCTGCAACTTCGGCCTTTTCGTCCGGGAGCTCCACCTTTACCGCGTCGGGGTCCATCTTCGCTCTCGTAAATGCTTTATAAACCAGCCCACTCGTCGAAGGAAGTTTTGAACGCCCATAGTTACAACTACAATCGCTGTTTTTACTTTAAAATTATAACTCGGCATACGATCGAGTATTTTCCAATGACGTTTCCAAACGCCGAACTCACATTCGATTACATTCCTGCACGACGAGTGTCTGAAATTAAACTTTTCCCGTGCATTTCAAAAGTTACGCCTGTGACCGATGACCCCGTCGTAAAATTACTGAAAATGATACAATATATCTGAACCCTTATATGACGCCATGTACCCAGGTCGATAAGCGAACCCCGAGTCAACCAGATAATATTTTCCATGAGCCGGTTGTGGGAAGTCAATCTTGGGGTTATGTATAGCCCTAGCCAAGATTCTAGCATTATGAGAGTTCCTCCCTGTACCAGCAAGCACAAATGTGAAACACAAATTAAAATCACATGCCACTAGCACATTCTGTGTTGGAATTCCTTTGCCTCCGATAAAACTCACTCGCTGGTCTCGTGGGAGGACGGCTTTAAAGTTGGTACCGTTAATGGTACCTATGTAATCCCAGAATATGAAATGCTTGTTAAGATTCGGAACGTGATGCTCAGCACCATGATTATAGTTCGGATCGGATTTACTTACTTGCCTAGAGAACTCGATGACCGCTTCAAGTACAAGTTTGAAGTGGTGTCCGATGGTTTCCAGTGAATGGTCGAAATCTGTACCTATCTATAGCCATTTCCATGTGCTAAAATGCATAGAAACATACCAACTTGTTCATATACATCTATATGTTACTGACTGCAAAGTTCGTAATCATCTCGAAGCATATGCGCGAAAGATCGCAGCATCGCAGGATATATGCAGAACTCTGCGTAGCATTGTTGCGGGCTACAGTTCATAGCATCCAACATGAACCTATGACCGTTTCGAGGGAATGGATATCGAGAAACACGACATCTTTGTTTGTGATAATAGTTACTTACAGTAACCTCACTGATGTGACAGTATTGAAACCACTCGATAATATCCATTCGTAGCTTTTCCGTAAATGCCTCATCATCAAGTTCATCCTCGGCATCAGAGGTCGTTGCAATGCACAGTTGACATCGAAATGTACCATACCACCACTCTGTAATAGGCGATCCAAGACTATGCTCTTGCAAGTATGTAAAAATATTTAGATATGCGTTGCCTTTTATAGGCAAATGGAATGATAAGTGCTTTGAAGTTTTGCCCGTAAACACCACTCCTGTATAGTGAAACATGTGAGTGATGTGACCTCTACTTTCTTGGTAAGTACTTGGTGAACCAAAATTAAAACACTCATCCAACTACAGCTGTTGTTTACAAGCCTGCTCAAAATCCATAAGAATCAAAATTCCCGCCTTACACATAAACAACAGTTTTTAACATGCACATGACAAATGTTGGCAACAGTCCATCATACATATCAAACACGAAGAAAATGTTTTAACCTCAATGGTAATAAATGTAAACATAACCAAATAGCATCAACAGTAATAAAAAGTGAAACGAATGTCCATGCAACCCACTCAAACAGAGATGTTAATGAGGCTGTGCTTTCCTATATTCCTGCCAGCTCCACTCCACCCACTCGAACTTTTCGTTCGCATTGTCTTGCATGTCCAATATTTCCCTATTATATTTTTGGAAGGGGAAAATGCACGTCCAGTACAAATCAGTTTGTTTTTTCAATCGACCTATTGCCAATAACTCCTTCATGCATGTCTTCGGGTCCGACACAGCAAGTCCAATGAAGTTGTCAATTTTGGCAGCAACTTTCTCACTGGCTGTGGTCGTATGATCCACAGAGTAGGACACGTCCTGAGCTGTAAGTTTCTTCTTCTTCTCCTTCTCCCGTTCTCTGGATGTCTTCCGTTTGTTCCCACTGTGCGGGTCAGACACACCCATGCTTCTTACAGTTGGTTGGGGTTCTCCACCCTCGTCGCTTGAGCCGCTGCTCTCCACATCAACTGGGATCTCATCATGGTGATCTTCGTGTCCACTATCTTCGAACATCGTGAAGCTAATTTGACATAGCTTTGTAGGTATGACTGCGTACTTGTCGCAGTCGAAAATGTCCCCGAATAGAGCCTTGTATCGATACACCTCTTGACAAGCTTTGTCCTTAAATTCTTTGTAGCCTTTGTTCTCCCATGACAATACGAACGGAAACATTTCACATATTCTGCATAGAAATGAAAAGCAGTTACAAATACAAAAAGGAAGCCAATTGCGAAGCCAGTTCTAGAAATGGTGATGAAAAACCAGTGCAGTATTTCGAACAGATTTAGAACAGGAGCATAAAATCAATCACTTAGCTATGTGCTATTTCTCTTCCACAAAATCACAGCTCTGATAAATAAAAATATACTATACAACAATAAAACGCCCAGAACACAAACAACGATTATGTAATTTATCAATCGAATGTCGTGTTCCCAAAACGAAAACAGAGCCTACTAACAAATGTTGTTAACCAATGATACGAATTGAGAACCTACAACACTATGCTAGTCGAACACAGATACAAGAGCATTAGCTAAAGGTTTATGAAATGATGTTACATTAATCTTAACAGCCCACCACTCCTCCAAGGCGCCAATCCTACCAATCGTTGGGGTCATATGAGAACTGCAGTTGAGCAATTCTTCAAATCTCTTGTGTTTCAGGCGGAGGGCATCCCATCGATTTTTGAATTGCCACTTGTTCCAATTGTGGCCGGAATTGGGGTTAAACAAGTGAATCAGTGTCTTCCAACCGTGTTTGGTGAAGTACTTTCCATTCCCGTGTTCGCTAGCGATGACAGTCTCATAGGCACCGATGAGTATGTTCATCTCATACGAATTTCATTGTGCATTCTTAACGGACCCCGAATGATTTTCAACGGGAGGGGCGTTGGAGGTGGAGGAGTACGGGTAATAACCAGTCTGCAGTAAATTACGAAAAAATTAAATTTTGTTTATGAGCAGAAGATCACAGTTTGGGGAAATAAATTTGAGTCAACTGTAAAAAACTTTCTTGTAAGAATGTAATGTACCTACTGGAAAAAGGAACATATCCATAATTATTTTGGCGAGATCTTGTGGATGGGGTGCGTCTCTAGCGGGTTCAGTACTTTGTGAAATAAACACAGCCATATGAAAATGAAATGGTTAGTGAAAATGTGGTAAGAAATATTATGCAGCTGGGTCTATCCTTCCTCAAGGCCAGCTGAAAATCACAGATTTACACCATTTTTATTATTTCGTCGGTGACCCATTTCAAATCAGAAGTAAAAGGCAAGCTACCTGTTTGCGAATGAAAATGGAAGGGGAAGGCACGTGGGTGAGGTGGATGGAAAATTATGGTGGGTGGGATGGTTTGTGTATGTAATATGAATCAAATTGAAGGGCACACAAGGAAAAAGCAACTGACACGGAAGTCAGTCCATTTGGTGGAAAAGAAGACGTTGCACAAATCAATGGTCGAAAATTCACTTATTTGCAATTTATAAGCAAGCCCAAACACGTCCTAAAAGTGGTGAAAATCGAACTTCTCGAATCCTTTTAAGTGGGAGGAATTTTTTCTGAAATTCCGCAGTCTTGGAAAGGATATAGGAAGAAGATTCTTCACAATTCCCAAGACTTTTCTTTGGAACACATTAAAAAACATCTTCACATGGAGGAAGAATCAAAGGCAAGAGATAAGACCGAAAGTTCTTCTGATGGCTCTTCAAAAGCCAATGTCGTGGACAATGTGGATAACTTCAACAAGTACAAGAAGAAAGGGAAATCTCTAGGTTCTAAAAAAGATCAAGGGAAGTTCAAAACAGATGTTCAAAACAAAGTCCAAAGGACCTTGCTATATTTGTGGAAAATCAGCTCACTACGAAATATATTGCAGGCACAAAAAGCAACAAAAGAAAAAGGGATAAATGAATTCCATTAATGAGATTATCGTTATGGTAAGCAAAATCAATGCAATCCAAAGTAATGTTCGGGTTGGTGGTATGATACCTGTGCAACCATCAATGTGTGTTATGATAAGTCTCTTTTCATAATTTATCATGACATTGATGATGGTCAAGAGATCCAAATGAAAAATGAAGAAAGATCTAAAGTGATTGGCAAAGGGAATGTGGAGATCATCTTAACTTCGGGAAAGAAGATTACTTTGACCAATGTCCTTCATGTGCCAAAAATGAATATGAACTTAGAAAGTCGGGTGGTTATCTTGGGAAAACTGGGAATCAAATCTGTATTTGAGTTGGAAAAATTTGTACTAACCCATAATGGGTATTTTGTTGAAAATAACTATTCTACTGAAGGAATGGTCAAACTTTGTACTTTTGAGAATAATTCTAAAAAAAAAAATATTTTGCTTATATTATTGATTCATTTAATTTATGACATGTTAGATTAGCACAGACAGGAATTAACACTACGAAAAGAATAATTAAATGTAGATTAATATATTGTGAAGTTGATAACTTAGAAAAAGTGTGAAATATGTATTAAATAAAAGAAAATCAATAGTGTACAAAGAAAATCTCACTTACTTAAACTTGTTCATTCCGATATATGTGAATTAAATGACATGCTAATAAGAGGCGGTAATAAATATTTTATTACTTTTATCGATGATTGTTCTAGGTATACTTATGTATATTTGTTAAAGTATAAAGATGAAGTTTTTAGTGCTTTCAAAACATATAAAGCACAAGTTGAAAATCAATTTGGAAGAAAAATAAAGACTTTAAGAAGTGATAGAATATTTCTTAAATGAATTCAATATGTTTTGTGAACAAAATGAAATAATATATTAATGCTCTACACCACGAACACCGGAACAAAATGGTCTAACGGAAAGAAAGAATATGACATTCTTAGAAATGATAAATGCTATGTTATTAAATTTTGAATTACCATTTAACTTATAGGTGAAACCTTACTTAGTGCTTGTTTTATAGTAAATAGCCTTTGAAAAATGATAAGGTTTCTCCATATGAAATATGGAAGAGAAGGAAACCAAATATTAATTATTTTAAGTGTTGGGTGTTTTGCTTATTGCAAGAACATGAATTCTAAGAAAACTAAATTATGTCCTGGATGTGTTAAATGTGTGTTTGTGGGATATGTTTTAAATATCAAAGTCTATAGGTTACTAAATTTAGAATTAAATGTTATAATAAAATCAAGGGATGTAAAGTTTTTCAAAAATATATTAGTAACAATAAATTCTCAAAATGAAACTAATGTAGAAGTTCAGATTTCTAGAAAATCACAAGAAGAGGCATCTATAAGAGATGTTGAAAGTGATCCTCGAAAAATTAAAAGAACTAAAAAATAAAAAGGTTTAGAATCGGATGAAATATATTCCTAACTTATTTCTTTTTACTTAGTAGAGGAAAATAGGAAGGATGTTGTAAGAACAATTCCTTTTAATCTTCAAGTTGAAAGTGATCCTAATATTCATAAGAAAGCAATGTCTCCTAGATGCATATCTGGAAAGATGCAATAAATAATGAAATGGATTCTACTATATCACATATCACTTGGAAAATAGTTGATTTTCTAAAGGGTTCTAAATCCATTGACTGTAAATGGGTGTTTACAAGGAAATATAACTCCAATGGAACACTCAATGCCTATAAAACTAGATTAGTAGTTAAAGGATATCGACAAAAAGAAAGAATATATTACTTTGACGCGTATGCACATGTGGCTAGGATAACCTCGATAAGGATCTTGTTTGCATTAGCATCTATTTATGATTTATATGTTCATCAAATGGATATCAAGATGACATTTCTAAATGGAGATTTCAAAGAGGAAGTCTATATGGAACAATCAGAAGGGCTTGTTCTATTGGAAAATGAATATAAGGTATGCAAACTAATCAAGTCCTTATATGATTTAAAACAATTCCCTGAAAAATGGTATGAAAAATTTGACACTACTATTATGTCATATGGTTTTGCTCATAATTCAGTTGATAAATATTTGTATATCCAATGTATGTGATAATATTATTGCATTTGTATGTCTTTATATGGACGATATGTTAATTATTAGTAATGACACATAAATGATTAAAGAAATGAAGATGTTTCTATGTTCCATAGTCAAAATAAAGATCTTGGACAAGTGGATACTATCCTTGGCATCAAAGTTAAGAACAATAATGTGGATTATTCATTAAGTCAATCACAATATATTGAGAATGTGATAAATAAGTTCAAATATTTGAACATTAAAGAGGCAAATACCCCCATTGGATTCAAGTATCAAGTTAATAAAGAATGACAGAAGATCAATAGTTCAAATTGGGTATGCAAGTGCAATCGAAAGTCTTATGTACGCGGTACAATATACAAGACCCGATGTTGCATTTGTTGTGAGTAAACTAAGTAAGTTTACTAGCAATCCATATTCGAAACATTGGAAGGTCATAGGGAGTGTTCTTGGTTACTTAAAGAAAACCAAAAATCTTAGACTATAATATACAAAGTTTCCAACTATCCTTTAAGGATACACTAATGCTAGTCGGATATCGAGTGCGGGATAAAATAAGTCTACTTTAGGTTGGGTGTTTACTCTTGGAAGAAGTACAATTTCTTGAAAGTCTAAGAAATGAACATGTATTACACACTCAACAATGGAGTCTGAGTTTGTAGCATTGGCTGAAACAGAAAAAGAGTTTTCAACTTTTCAGAAAAAAGAGTACTTTAGGTTGGGTTGAATTTTCATTTGAATTTCTGATACCTTTTGATGGAAAGTTTTCAACTTTTCATGAGTGTTTGGAATCTTTTCGTGATATAATATTAGAAATCTATAAATAAGTGATAGATTACCAATTCAAAACATAAGAAAACAATATAAGATTTCAACATTTATTTCTACAATTGATTTTTCACATTCTAATACATATTCAAACATTCTTTAAGTTTTTAACAAATTCAACTAAAAAGAATCATTTTTGCTTTTGTATTTCTTTTTTGAAAGTTTGTAAATCCTCTAAATTATTTGTCGGAAATCTTAAAGCATACTAGAGGAGGCAAATATCGTTTTTAGGACAATGTATCACATACTTATTCTTCATTTCTTATTTCCATCTCATTCTTCTCCTCTTCAATATTTCCAACAATCGAGACATGCTACGCTACACAAGAATACAAACCACCATATAGGTATTGTCAAGCCTAAAACCAAGGTAAACTAATACAGCCCCTATTTCATTCACATTATTTCTAAACTTTTTTTTTCATATTCATTTTCAACCACATATTTTTACAATAAAATATTTTGCATTAAGTTCAATATTTTTTTTCTACTTTTTACATATTCTACAAAAAATTCATTATTGTAAAAATTATTTTGATGAAATAATGGACATTAAACAGTGGCACAGTGAGCGACAGTCTATTTCATGCATGCCTAACCTAACCAAACATGGTTTTTGACTTCAATTAAAGCTTACCAAACCAGTAAACTTAGAAAATCTGGACATTGATATGGACCGATCCACTTTTAATTATTTATTAAACTAAATTTTAATGATTGGGGTAATCAATATTTAACTACTACCTTTGGTTTTTGGACTACGTATGAAAGTGATCATTTATTATTGCAACCACGATTTGATCTATAGCTAATAATAGCAAGATTACGAGTAATGTTATGTAGTCCAATTGGAGCTGCAATATCAATTTATGTGACGTTAATATGGTATTAAATGATAAGTTGAATCAAATGATTCATTTAATTTCACCTTATATTTAGTCTATCATCTAACACCACCTAAATTGAAGTTGCAACCCCACTGGAGCTACATAACATTATTCGCAAGATTAACGTTATTTAATACAATCGATATTTAACATCAGTCTAAATGACAAGATTAGTAACATTAAATTACATGTTTAATTAAATAAATCACATAAATTTACCTTTGATTAAATTTATTACATAATGTCACATAAACCGATATTCTAACACCACTAGTATTAGATAACATTATTCTAAGTGCAATGTTTTTTAGTGATCCCAATATTACATCAGTCTAGGTGCATTAATGTAATATTGAGAGGTACGATTAAATGAATCACTTAATTTTATTTTTCATTAATCCTATTACATAACGTCATTTAAGCGGCATTGTAGAACCAATGATACTAAATAACTTTATTCAAATACTCTCTCAATCTCATAAAAATATACTTATTTTTCTTTTTCGATTGTCCTAAATTATATATCACTATCCTTGTTGGGAGTATTATTGTTTTATTAGTCTTTTAATATGTTTGTTCTTTATTGTGCCTTGTAATCAACAAATATAAACTATTCATATTTAAATAATTATTTAATATAGTGATATATTAGAAAAAATGTAAAAAAAAATTATATTTCAACCAATATTAATTATATTATAAGTCTATCTTTATGCGCGAATGAAGTAATAAGCTTTAGCCAAACATGCGCAAGTAAAATAACTTTCCTTTTCTATTATCACTTGTACACTTTACTTCGTTTTCACGCCTTCAACAATGAAACTCCTCTCTGTAGCAGCTCTCAGCAATGCCTTTTGCGTGGCATTACTCCTCCTGCATACTGAGTCGACTCAGCCTCCGTTCTCATGTGACTCCGAAAATCCACAGACTAAATCCTTCCCATTTTGCCAGACCCAGCTGCCAATTCGAAAAAGAGTGCAGGATCTTGTTTCGCGCCTGACATTGGATGAGAAGATAACTCAGCTAGTTAACTCAGCACCTGCCATCCCGAGACTAGGTGTGTCTCCGTACGAGTGGTGGTCCGAGGCGTTGCACGGTGTCTCCGGTTATGGTCATGGCGTTTCATTCATTGGAAGTATTGGTCATGTCACTAGCTTCCCTCAAGTCCTCCTTGCTGCTGCTACCTTTGATTCTCATCTTTGGTACCGCATTGGCCAGGTGAAATTCTCCACACCTCTTATTTATTTTCCTTAATGAAGGAAATTTTTTTAGATTGCGTAGAATTTTTAATCATCCAATTCCTCTATTGAAAATCTACTTATTATCGTAGCAATTTGGGGGGGGGGGGGGGGGAGTTTTCGGGATCGAAGAGACGTGAAATCCTTCGAACATAGCTCTCTGTCTGCTTTGGGTGTGTATGGTTTCATTATACTTAAAACCATTGTTCTTATAGCTGCGATTCTAGCTTGATTTTTGATATATTTGACATGGAAAAGCATACTAAATGGCGTTTTTGTTCTATTTCGATAATTTGTAGGCGACTGGGACAGAAGCAAGGGCAGTGTACAATGCAGGGCAAGCAAAGGGGATGACATTTTGGGCCCCAAACATAAATATTTTTAGGGACCCAAGATGGGGAAGAGGGCAAGAAACACCTGGGGAAGATCCATTGGTTGCGGGAAATTACGCAGTAGCGTATGTTAGAGGAATACAAGGGGACAGTTTTCAAGGTGGGACGCTAAACAATGGGCATCTTCAGGCCTCTGCTTGCTGCAAACACTTCACTGCTTATGATTTGGACAATTGGAATGGAGTCATTCGCTACGGATTTGATGCTCAGGTAAATAATTGAAATTTATTAAAGATTTATTCAATTTATATTTGTAATAAACTATCTCTAATTCTAATTTTGCGGGTTTTCTCTTTGCTGCCAAACATTATATAAAAAAAGGTGAGAAATACATCTTGTTTGAACAATTTCTTTTCTTGATACTTTATTCATTGCTTTTACTACATTAGTGTTTTACCTAATGCATTTGGAATAATTAACATCAGTTCAAAGATTCCTTTTTTTTTTTTTTTTTNTTTTTTTTTTTTTTTTTTTATGTAAACTTTCATGCATTTGTCCGTATATTCTTGAAAATGAAAAGTTGTGAAGGCCATTGGGATATGCGGTTAGGTTACCATACTTTATGTTCACGAGAATTCTGTCTGTTCCATGAATTTTTAATTCCCCTGCATTATTTTATATAGTTTTGTTGAATTTGTTATTTATTCTGTCTATTATGTATGTTTGCATGTATATGTGTGCTCACCTCATTAATTATGCTATCTGCAATATATTGCTATTATGTTGTAGCTTTATATCTAGTAAGTACTAATAAACTTAATGGAGCGACGAAAAATGATTCGTCTGACCCCGATGTTATGCAGAATAAGGCTTTAGTTTTTTATTTTAATATATTTCTGTAATCCCCAATTACGCAAAAGCTGCAGAGTCCAAATTATGTTGTGCTTCTGATCTGCGGGGATATAATGTGCAGGTAACACAGCAAGATTTGGCAGACACTTATCAGCCACCTTTCAGAAGTTGTGTAAAAGATGGGAGAGCCAGTGGGATAATGTGTGCCTACAATCGCGTGAACGGGGTTCCAAATTGTGCTGACTACAATCTCTTAACCAAAACGGCTCGTAGAGAATGGGGTTTTCATGGGTAAGGCAATTTGCATCACTTCTTTCGGCCTTTTTCATGGTATTTTTGTAACTTTAACTTGTTTGTATCTTGACTTTGTTCATATATAGTTGGATCTCCTAGTTAAATCAGCTCTTGGAGATGGGTTTCCCAGGGCTAAAGCAATTCTTTAATAAGAAATGATGCGACTAAGATCCTCATTTGACACTCAAATGAGTACTACCATTACTTTTTCTTGGCATCTGGCTTACAGCCTTCAATTTTAGTAGCATTTGGGTGTCCACTGACATGTTCACGTGATCGGTTAATGGATTTCTGGGGTTGAATATAATGAGGAACACCCTTGTGTTTATTGGCTCTCTTGCATTTGGACATTTGATTTGGTATCAATTAGTTTGACCTAGTGTTGACTTTAACACCTCCCCCAACACTAGTTTCTGTTCTTTTCCAGCATAATATCATAACATGTTGAGTTGCAATCCTAGCTTGAATACTCAATTACAACGTGTGATGTAGGACAATTGTACTAATATTTTATTGGTTTTCTTATTAGCAGGAGTTTAGTTCTATTACGATCAGGTTTTTAGTATTTTAATAACAAATTAGTTTCTTTCAGATTGATTTCTTTCCTGAATAAGAGATAGATTAATCGTCTATTAGGATTAGGAGATTGCCTCATTTTCTCAAATGCCTATGAGGGCGAAGCATGCTTTCTGATCAACCAAATTCTATTTTTCAGATGGTTGTATCGAGTTTAATGATCCATAGTGCACAATTAGAGTAGTGTTTTATTCTTTGAGTCTCTAATTCGTTTCTTTGAATGTCGAGCTAGTTAACTAGTTGTTTTGTTTTTCTTTGAGAGTATTTGATGTTTCTGGTGGTTATTGTTGTAAACAACGATGTCAATGTTTTCTTCTATTATATGTGTTGTGCTCAACGTAGAACAGGAATGTAGTGGCAACTCGCACAATTCTCTTTTAGCATTGACATTTGGTTTCTTGAAGGGATATTCTGGTAGCTTGAACTTGTTTGCATCTAGTCTATTCTAATATGTGGCCGAGTATTAATCAGGTACATCACCTCCGACTGCGATGCGGTTGCTGCAATGTATGATGTTCAAAAATATACAAAATCACCTGAAGAGACAGTAGCAGATGTACTCAAAGCTGGTAGACTCTTACTCTTCTTTATTTCTATATGCGGTTGATGGTTGTATTTTCTGTGTTGTAAAAGTAAATGTAAACAATGATGAATTCCATGCTTTATATGTTCGACACTCTTGATGTGGAAATATGAGTAAGAAACCACATGTTGGATATCTATTTCACATATTAAATTTGCTTAGTTTGTGCACATCTTAATGTACATTAGATATGCTGGACTCGACAACACTGTATGGAATTAATGCACTAAAATAATTTAAAAAGCATGCATGATAACTTATGCACGGCTAAACACTTTATTTTGTTTACATAAATTGGCCATGTTCATGGCCTGTCCACAAGTTACTATGAAGTGCTTTAGAACATTTGCCAATAGAAAATAATGATGCCTTCTGTATTTTGGTTGACCACTGAATAGTATGATTTCGATTGATTCGTATTTCCATGGAAGATGGAATTGTTTCGTAGAAAACTTTTACTTGTAACTGACATGGTATTATCTAACAGTGAAGTGAAAAACAGTATGTGAATTCCATATGAATGTCTGCAGGCATGGATGTCAACTGTGGCACCTTCTTGAAAAACTACACTAAATCAGCAGTTCAGCAGAAAAAGCTCCCAGAATCTGAAATAGACAGAGCCCTTCATAACCTTTTTGCAGTTCAGATGAGGCTCGGATTGTTTAATGGAAATCCAGATAAACAACTTTTTGGTAACATTGGTCCTAATCAAGTCTGTACCCAAGAGCACCAGGAACTAGCCCTTGAAACTGCTAGAAATGGCATTGTCCTATTAAAGAACTCTGCGAAGCTTCTTCCTCTTTTAAAAAACAAAATAACATCGCTGGCTGTAATAGGCCCAAATGGTAATAATGCATACGCACTTCTTGGAAACTATGAAGGGCATCCATGCAAATCTGTGGAAATTCTCATAGCGCTCCAGAGCTACGTGAAGAACACCAAGTTCCACCCGGGTTGTAATGCAGTGAATTGTACCTCTGTTGCAATCGATGATGCTGTTAGTACAGCAAAGGGCGCAGATTATGTGGTTCTGGTCATGGGATTGGATCAAACTCAAGAAACCGAGGACCACGATCGACTCTATTTGACACTTCCTGGTCAGCAAGAGAGTCTCGTCACGGCCGTTGCTGAGGCTGCAGATAAGCCGGTTATTCTTGTGCTGGTTTGTGGAGGTCCTGTTGACGTTTCTTTTGCGAAATATAATCCAAAAATAGGAAGCATCTTGTGGGCAGGTTATCCAGGTGAAGCCGGAGGAATTGCACTTGCAGAAATCATATTTGGTGACCATAATCCAGGTAAATCTTTTGGTATCTTGATTGAAGCGCATTTCATCCAATTCTTTGAACTCTGATGCAAACCCATAATTTGAAACTTTGATTGGTGAATTGATTCTCCTTCTATAGGCACATAAACTTATGTTTTCTCTCTTCTATTCTATTGTTTGCCGAATTTATTTTCCACGGTGTTTTTCCTAGAAAGTCAGACACTGATCTTACACGTAACCTTTGCCATGCAGGAGGAAAATTACCCGTTACTTGGTATCCAAAAAATTTCATCGGAGTACCAATGACTGACATGAGAATGCGGCCCGAACCATCCTCAGGATATCCAGGTCGCACATATCGCTTCTACACCGGAGAAAAAGTGTTCGAGTTCGGCTATGGTCTCAGCTACTCGGCCTATACATACAAATTTGTCTCTTCTACTCCAAACACTATCAATTTAAATCAATTGTTAAATTCTCCGACAACTACTGAAAGCTCAAACTCACTCCGTATTCTATCAGTTTCCGATATGGGAGAAGACATCTGTGAGAAAGCCAAGTTCTCTGCTATAGTCAGAATTGAGAACTCGGGGGAAGTTTCTGGAAGACATGCGGTTCTCCTATTTTCAAGGCCTATCATGCCTAGCGAACGAAATCCCTTGAAACAATTGGTTGGATTTCAGAGTGTGAGCTTAAATTCAGGAGAAAGAACAGAACTAGAATTTGTAATAAGCCCCTGTAAACACCTTAGCACAGCCACTGAAGATGGTTTGATGGTAATAGAAGAGGGGTATAAATACCTGATGTTAGAAGATGAAGAGCATCCCATTAACATTGTAATTTGAGTCCAATTGTTGAATTTCAGTAATAATATATGATGTTTTAGCTTTTAATTACTGCTTCAGAACTTGAAGTAGTTTGAATCTTCAGTTGTTATTTGTCCCATTTTTCTTCTGAAGTTGAAGGCAATTTATAGATGTCATATAAACAGCAGAAAGAACTGTTCCAATTGCATAATCAATTTTATTTTGACGTTATTAAATTTTGATAGTTGATTTTAGTTGGTTTAGATATATAAGATGATATTAACAAACATCTAATTAAGATTACAAGAAAAATTATAGAATGGAATGGTACTTGTGCTTAGACTGTGAATGCATATAGTCAAGATCTTTCTTTGTCGTCAATATTTTGTTACGATCAATTCTATCAACTTCGCGAGAAAAAGAGGCATTTCCTCGTACATACTGAACATTTCCATAGAGGGAGGGACAAACAAAGTTCATGACCATCTAGCATGATCCTACAAATAAGAGCCTATGTACCAAAACTATATTAGTGCCACATTGATGTTATCCCTTCCCTCCCTGTGGATTACAGCCCAATTCTTCGTTTATTGCGAGGTATGACAAAATACTCACCATATGGTTGCTTAATTTCAACACATTGCATATAAATTTGAAATCTGTCTTAAATTCAGCCTCACCTACAAATATCAGAACCCATTTTCTATGTAACTAACGTTGTCTGTTAGCCAAAAGAAATTGAAAATTTGGTGGTAATAAGTTCCCTTCATCGAATTCTGTTGAAAAATACATCAGGGTTTGGTAGGAGCATAGCTGTATATAATCCCAGTAGGCATATTCTCAAGTTGAATCAGAAGAGAGGCAAGAATTAGCAGCAATGGTGGTTAAAGTGTACGGACCCGAATATGCTTCAAGTAAGCGTGTAATTGTTAGCCTTATCGAGAAAGAGATTGAATTCGATGTTGTTGATGTCGATGCCTTTGAGGGCGAAAACAAAAGCCCCAATTATCTCAAGTCGCTGTTATTTTTTATTTTTATTTTTCACTTTCTTCCCTGTGAAAACTGATAGGATTTACTCGTATCATCTTGCAAACTCTTGCAGCCTTCCGAGCTTCTTCCTGCCACATAAGATGTAGACGACACTTTATTTGGTAAAAGTCTAATGCTACTTTTGTTTGGTACGCTCCACTGGACATGACATGATTAATGAAGAGTTAAAATCTTGGCTTATTACAACCCAGTACTTCATATTTTGTGCAGAATCCAGAGCTATAATCAGGTACTATGCAGAAAAGTACAAGTCTCAAGGAACTGAATTGTTTGGAAAGACAATGGAGGAGAAGGGCAAAGTAGAACAATGGTTAGACGTGGAAGCAAACAATTTCAACCCTCCACTTAACACCTTAGTGATTCATACAGTTTTCAGCTCCAAACAGGGAATCACACCAGATCAGAAAGTCATTCAAGAAAACGAGGCAAACTGGGGAGAAATTCTGGATATCTACGAGGAAAGGCTGTGGACGAACAAATACGTAGCTGGAGATTTCTTCAGCCTGGCTGATCTTAGCCACCTCCAACTTGGTCATTACTTGCTGAATAGTGTTGGAAAGTACATGATAAGGGACAGAAAACATGTGAGTGCATGGAGGGATGTTATCAGCAATAGGCCATCTTGGATGAAAGTTCTTCAACTCTTTCCTTATCCAAATTGAGTTGCATCAGTACGTGTTTAACTTGTGTGCTTCTGAGAAAAAAAATTTCAATGTTTCATTGACTTGTATCGGTGTTCATGTTTATTGAAATCTGTTGTTGTTATATTTGAGTGTTTGGTTTGTGGGTTTGCTTGTGTACTTGTTTATGTGCTGTTGAACTCCGTAATATGAAAACCAAAGCAGTGCCCAACTTATTGATGATTGCAGTGTTCATTTCATTTCGTAGACTACATTTCAAGTTTTGAAAAAATTGATGGATGTAAATTTAGCACTGCCAGAATATAAATCAAAGTTAACTGTAAAATGAAATTTCTAGCGAGTCATTGAATTGAACCTTTTTTTTTCCTTTGTCATAATTGGATCACTCAATCCATGTCCATAAATTTGATTAACGTAGAGGAAATTCTTTCAATTTATAAGAAAGAATATCATGGTTCCCAACAAGTACCCTTTTCAAAGATGAGAAGGATGAGCATGAAGCTAACTCTCAAAAGAAGGGACTTGTGGCTACAAGAAAGAGGGAACATCGCATTTTACTTCTTATCTATGATGCAATTCAATTGTCACAATTTGCTGACATAAATTAAAATTTATGATTTATTCCCTTGTACGCAGGAATAATTCCTTTTTTTTTTCTGTCATCTTCCAATGTAAAAATGCCAAGTGTTCTTTGGCAGTTATCTGATAGTGTTTTTCCTGTACACATAGCACGGCTCAAAGTTCATTGCCCAATTATTTTTTTCCTAAAGCGAGGAGACAACATTGAGTTACCAACTTCCTCAGAGTGACTTTCTCATCCCCTAGCTATATAATGATCGTTTACCATCTATTGCAATGAAACAGATATGTCACCACTCACCATGCTTCATGTGCTATTTAGTTAAGATTGTCATAAACCACAACTATTCATATAAAACAAAGAATAAAGCTACTGTACAATTTATGACTGTATAGATAGTGTTACGGATGCACGCGTGGCATGCATCTGTTGGCCAGTTTGAATTGTAGAAATTCAAATCGGTCGACATGCGTGCATCTGTTAAACTACATGTACAATTTATTTGTACAAGTAGCACGATCCTAAAACAATTACCCTATTGATTTGTTGTTCCCATGAGCTCAAGTACTCAAGCAAAGATTATTTTGAGAAGCTTATAGAGGAGAGTTAAAACCAAGTTTAGCTATTATTTTCACGTCCGTAATAGTGTAAAAATAGGAAATGGGCATATTACACAACAAAAAATTTGTATTATAGGATGAATTATGCTATGTGTACATAAAAATACACATAACATTTGACATAATAGCCAAATGGCGGCCCCGCGCTTGTAGTTTTTCCAGTTTACATTATAGAATTCAGATATAATAACTTATCAAAAGACATTAAGCTAGTAAAAGCACTAAACCTGTATTAAGACATACAAAAACATTAGGGGTTTCATTTTTCTGCAATATTATGAGAACTGAATCATTTCTTTCAGACATTGGATATGGATGTAAATGCTGAAGAAACCAAATGGAAGTCAGGTAACTGCAATGAAGAACAATTAACATGAGCATTAACGATGCTGTTGAAGATCAAATGATGGTACAGTAACATGCAAAGAAGTCTTTGGTTCAAGTCTCTCCAACACCTATTTATGAAAATTATGCACATGCACATAATATAACCCAATCTGCACGTGAGGTGACATGTTCAAAAATAGGGGCCAATTTGGCAGAGCTTCTACTTTTTGTAGAATTTCCTAAAAAAAGTCACTTTGGGCCAACTCCATTAAAAGCTCTTATAACCACACAAAAAAAGAAAACTAACAAAAAATTATCCAAATAGGTCCAAAAGTAGCTTTTGGTTTTGCAAAAGCTCTTCCAAACAGGCCCTAAACTTATTTGAAGATATTTTTCCTCTTTCTAACGACTTAAGCTTTTGAATGAGGTGATCAGTGACAAATAATAAAGAGTTAAGTTTTGAAGAAGGGATAATTCTCGCCGTACCTCCCATTTACGATTGAAACATCTCGTCTAACCTTTGTCTGTATTGGGCCAATCTCTGCAATTGTAAATTGAAAAGGGGGAAAAAAAGAGATCATAATTCACACACAAACACAATAATAGAAATAATGAAGGTACTTCAACATAAATAAGTGAAAGGAACTTGCTAGTTCTCTCCATGGCGTGGGTAGCTTTTGCATTATTCAATAATTCAAAGGTTCTTGACGTTCAGAACAGAAACAAAAATCAACATGATAAGGAAACTCATACACCAAGCTATCACAATAAACCAAGGAAATTCACTTTTCCAAGTATTCAACATAAGATAGCTAGAATAAGAGACTTTGATAAAGAACTTTTGCAGGTAATAACATGGTCACTAATGTTCTCCCTTAAACAATCTGGCATCAGTCTAACTAAGTTGACTGAGTAATGACAGGACCTCATAAGCAGACACAATTTTAGAACTTCCATTGCATGACATTTTGATCATGGAAAAATCTTTACGTGGTTTGGTTCAATCATGAATCATTATAGAGATTGAATTGGAGTCAAAATCAAAATAGATGTTTTACCGTTATATAAGGGCTTGGGAAATGCATCATTTACTTCATTTGTTTTATTTCCATAAATATAAGCAAATCTTTGAAAGGATAAATAAAGGGACTACACGTGTCAATATTTATTTAAACGATTTCTCGGTTGAATGAATAACACAGATACCTCTTAGCAGAAGCAACAGAGAGTTTACCAACAACTATCTAACTTCAAGGCCAAAAAAGTAATTACAAAAAATTCACCAGGGGAATCACAAGTCTGATTATCTTGGCATTGGAATGATAAAAAAATAAAAAAATAAAAAAAATAAAAAAATAAAAAAAAAAACCTACCTTGTTCCGTTCAATCACGAGTAGTTACACAAATATTCGGTTCAAATTGGAGTCAAAGTCAAAATCATCCAAAATTTATTGTTCTACATTAAGATTCAAATACATATTTTTCCTTTTCTTTTCATGTAAACAAATACATAATTTGGCTACCTAATCGACATAGAATTATATATAATTCTTCAAGAGGATAAAGAAGGAAAACGAACTTTACTAAACTTGTTCCCGATTAGGGAAATCATCTGATATTGAGTTTTTTGATAAAATCTTCAACTTTAAACCATGTAGAGGACATGAAGGGACTTCGTATCTTTAAAGCTTACTTCAGATATATGAAGTTTGCTTAACTCAATACTAGTAGAGAGTAGAGACGAGTGAACTTTGGTTCACCTTTTACATGTAGAATTAATGCAGCCCCCCATTCATAACTCTCAACCGGAGTAGAGTTCACCAAGAGTTTAAAAGCATCAAATTCGAAGGTAATCCGACAGATAAGTGACAAATGTATGAAGGAAGAATGGATGAGCTTGAGACTGAAGGAGCATGTTATCTGACAGAAAGGTTTCCGATTCTCTTAATCTTAGTATTTTGTTTTAGTTAATCAAACTTCCATGTGCAACAAACTTGTGCAAAATAAAGCTCAGTACATAAATATTCAGGATTGAGCTCACTAAGAGTTTTAAAACATCAAATTTGAAGGTATACCTTGGTTTGTGTAGAAAACTGAACTAGTTCACTAAGAGTTTGAAAGCAAAATTGAAGGTAAACCTTGGTCAGCGTAGAAAACTGAACGAGTTCAATTAGTATATGGACCAAATTCAGATTGTAGATCTCTATTTCATATAAACAAATACCATATATCTCCTACAACAGAAGCCTGATTCTCAAAATTATAAAGCAAAATAAGGATTTTGATTGGCACATAAATGCAGGTTTTACAGGATCAAAATATAGATTAGAATTTCAATCTCTCTCAATTAACATATAGGAAAAATGCCAGAGATAGTCATATAATAGAAGGTGAAAATGCAGAATTTCTAGAAGCAAATCAATAACAAGGACATTTAAGAAGAAACAAATGACGATAAACATCAAATGCCTTTTCATCTTCATCTCGTGTTCTCATCATGACAGCATTGAAAATCATCTACATCTAGTAGATACTGGTGCATATCGCTTTGTGTATGAAATGGAAAAAGCTGCATACCTTAGTATAAGCATAAACACCCGCTTCGGTTGGTGCAACTGGACTACCTCGACGAATGAATTGTCCCTCTTTTAAAATGTAAAGCATTGGTATCCCAGTTGATAGTTCCAAGCTAATAACCTGATAAAAGGTACAACCTTTTATGTTCTAAGCAAAGAGGTGAAAACAAAACAGCAGTAGAGCGTGCTTCGTTAAGCTTATAAGTTTTACTTATAAGTGAACTTACTTATGAGTAAATAAGAAAGTCTTAAAGTAAATAATAGTTTTTATTGGTTAAAATTGAAATAAGTTACTTAATTTGACAATAAAGTAAGAGTTACTTTCAAAAGATATAACTTCTTTTACTTAAAAAGTTAACAAAAATAAGAAATAAGTAACATATCCAAACATGTTTAAAAAGAAAAAGTTACTTAAAAGTAACTTTGAATTATTTTAAAGCTTAGCCAAACATGCTCATAATCCACTAGCATGAAATCCCACCTCTTGAGAAGTGAGTTTATCCAGATACATAATGATAGACCTCAACGAGTTCCCATGGGCAGCAATCATTACATTTTTCCCACGTTGAAGTTGGAGTTCAATCTGTTTCACCAAACATTGATTATGAGGACCATGAATAAGCAGAAAACCACTCTTACCGAAGGAAAAATGTAGTCATGCTTACATTTTCTGTGAAGTAGGCAACAGCTCTCTGAGCACACATTTCGAGGCTCTCGCCATTTGGCGGAGGTATATCATAACTACGACGCCACTCGTGAACTTTTTCCTTTCCGAATCTTTCAGCTGTTTCCTGCTTATTAAGACCCTGCAATTCCCCGTACCTGTGAAGAGGTAACTCATAGGTTAAACGCCATATAATGTGGCCTACAAGTAGAGAATCAGATATAGAGTGGCAAAATTTATATATTACATTCTTTCATTCAGTTGCCAAGCCGTTATAACTGGAATGCACTGCTTGTTTGTATCTTCACTGAAAATTTGACTCCATGCTCTTGCTTGCTCACTCTCATCGTGCAAAATAATCGGCACCTGAATATTGGCAGATATCTTTGTCAAAAAAGGTGCCAAAACCATATATTCTTTCCGACTTCCTAAACCCCAAAAATTATGGTTAAATAAGAAACAATGTAAATCCAACTTTAGAGTGCATTATTTTGTTAATAGTTGAAATGCAAAATTATAGACATCTGAGTAGGTAAATCGTTTGAAGCAGATGGTGAGATTCATGTTATCTCAACTGTTCATTTCTCAAATACATAGGATAACCTAATCAGAAGGCAGATTCAAAAGTGTGAAATCTTTTTAGACTAATGTTGATAATTGTTAAACCACTCCATGTAAAAGCTTAAACTAATAGAAACTGTACACGTTAACAACTAAACGCATACCCTCAAGAGTACGCCAGATTTATTTTCCAAATACCCGAATCGTGTATAATTTTCATAAAGAGTGGCGGTAAGACTAGAAACTGCCTATTGTGATACCGCATTGAACCATTTAATCTAAAAGCTTTATATGTGTTAGAGACAATATACACTTATTTAAATTTAGTCTTCAAAAATAACAATTTACCTTCTTGCGACGGTGTTCAGTCATGGCAAGCATAGCAGTCATCTGAGCACGAATTAAAGCAGATGTATAGATAATGTCGATTGGTATATTACTGATTCTTTTGCCAGCTTCAATAGCCTCTTCCACTCCCTTTTTGGTTAGCGGAACGTCTACACAACCCGTGAACAAGTTCTTCTCATTCCACATGGACTCACCATGCCTAATCAAGATCAATGCAGCTTCACCTGAAAAAAACAATGAGAAAAAACTCTATCAGAGAACTTACAAAACGAAAGCTTTAATGATCTCCACTTATCAAAAGAATGAGCCCTTACATGTACTTATGTTTTTATTTCTTCACATTAGTGAATATTTGGTATGAATGAATGAGTAGTATAACAAACAAGGTTTTAGCCTTTTATTCTCTTCCTTAGTACTGTCACATATCGTGCAATTCCCTACCAAATATGCCATAAGTATAATCCAAGAGACAGGTTTACTTGGTTTCTTTTTGGAATCACTTGTCGTGCCATTTGACGAGGATGAAACTGGATCAAATACAGTACTCTGAGAAGTTGAGGCTTGAATAACACTAAAACTAATCTTTCTAGAGCAGTAAGTTCCAGTTCTTAGCAGAGGAATACTCAGCTTAAACCCCTTGGAGATCAACCGAAATGAACTATTCACATTCTCTTGATTGAGGTTGGAATTGCTAAAGCAACCAGTATATTGAAGAGTCCCAGTTGCTTGATGAAACGATGTTGCAGCCATTCTGAAGTGAAATCAAATCGGATGAGTTCATGTTACTTATCGAAGCACCTTAAATTTAGAACATTACATAATACATTAAATTTCATTCCACAAAAACGCAAAGCATATAGTTTTGGGGGTTGCATAATTTGAATTTTCCAAAGAAAGAAAGGTAAAATAGATAGAAATAGTCCACTGTCAGAAGGTCGGACTTGTAAAAGCATTGAAGATACTATACACTAAGCGCATGTTTAGTATAAAATACTGAATAGAATTTTAATGACAACATAACAGACAAGATTTTAATTTATAGTTCTTATTTAATTTATCTAGCATTGTCCAATAATGTGCACCAATCATTCTCTTAATTCTTTAATAGCAACCCATGAAAGAAGGCTCTTTTATTCTCTGTTAATTGGCCAAAACAGGGTGTAACAATACAAATTTGAAGGAAGTAGAAATGAATTTGCAGCTTTTCAAACAATTCCCAAACAATCCCCGGCTATATAATTACATACACACACAGGTAAGCTTTTACCCACAAGTTCTTGGAAATGAGCCTACAAATTGAAAATCACAATGGAACATCCATGAATTTTTCATGTAAACGAATTAAACCAATATAACACTGACAATTTTAGTAAGAAATGCACTCCACTATTATGATATGAAATTATCAAAATAACCAATAAACGAATATAATGGCCTAACCAAAAGCAAAATAATTCAGATCTGACAAAAAAAAAAAAAAAAAGAAACGATAAAAAAAAAAAAAAAAAGTAACGAAGACTCGTACAAACAAGAAGCCCAAATTGAACATTTATCAACCAAAGATAAAGCAATCAATAAATGGGTATTTCCACAACTGTGGTAAGATGAAAAGGAAAAGAATTAAAAAATCAGCCCCTAAAACCTTGAGAATATTAAACTCACATTAACAAACAGTCAAAATAGAAGACAATAACAAACAAGAAAACTGCAAAGTTGGGTAAAATAATTTTAGAGAAATCTTACATTTATATACACATAAAAGAGTGATCAAATCAAAGAATCGAATGCTTCTTGACGAGGGTGGCGAAGAAACCGATGCCAGTAGAGGGAAAAAGAAAGGGTTTATTACAATAAAAGGTGCCGGAGAAAAAGTTGCATTCTTGATTCTACCAACGTTAGTACAAATGTAGTTGTATAATAATTTATTAAACGGGAATCTGAAATGACTGAAAAATCAGTGACGGCGAGATGTTTATTTGAAAGGTATATTCTTGTGTATTCTTGGAAGAAATCGGTAGAGGGTTGTCGTGTGCGTGTGCGTGTGCGTGTGCGGGGTACCTGCTAAAAGGGCTCCAAGAACAAGTGTTTTTATTTGCCTATTTTCACAGTTGGAGATTTGGTGTTACAAAAGGACAGAAAATATGGTGGCGTTTTGAGTATTGACTCTAATTTTGAGTGTGTGTGTATATATTGGGTAGCTTAGCAAGTAATACATGTTTTTTTCAACTTCTCTTGAATGTTGGTAGGTAGGCAGTTAGGTGCATGGATGCATATGTGGTCACAACATGGATGCATATGTGGTCACAACATGGATGCATCAATCTAGGTTGAGAGCACGAGTAAAAATCGATTTGTCCAGTCTAACTCAAAATGCAAGCTTTTTATTTTTTATTTCTTCAAAAATTAACTAAAACCAAAAAGATTAAAAATTTCAGTAGGAAGACGAGTTAGCACGAATAAAGATATGCCTCATTTTCATTATGGAATGGATCATTATTTTTTTCTTCATTGTTAACGTGAAGAATGATAAAATAGTTATTGTGTGAAAACCGAAAAGTGCAAATTTTATAATAGGGTTTTGTTTTGTCATGATAACTCTAGTCGATAATAATTCTACCTTTTACCTACCTTGTAGAGAATGGAAATTGAAAGCAAGTCATATTCCTGTTTCTTTCATAGAGAACCAAATTGTTCATAAAAGAGTAAAATCAAACTAGACTCACATTTAATTTGATTTCTTCTTCGAATTTAGAGGTAAAAATTAGATTTCTTCTTAACCTCAGTTTAGTTTGGATAAAATTAAATTTTTAATAGATTTTGATAAAAAAAAATAGTGAAATATATGATTGAAAAATTGATTAAAAAAAATGTGAATTCCATGTAATGTATAATTAAAAAAAAAAATTAGATAAAAATAATTTAAAAAAATGGCGGTCAAACATAGTCTTCATTCTTCGTGCATTGGATGAAGTTACATTATTATTTATTGATAAACATTTTATATTTGTTTGAAAAGTATTTCAATATGTATATATGGTTTTCAATTTTATGCAAAATTCGAGTACTGAATCGAATTAGTTAGTTCTTATTTCGAGATAGTCTCATTTCAATCATAATCAAACCGCATCGGAGTGTTAATTTCTAAAACGGTCGACCAAATTTTGTCAATCCCCTAATTCTTTCATCATTTCTTCTTTGTTTTCAGTCAACTCTTTGGTAAAAGATATATTTTTATGTCCAATCAAGTCTCAAAAACTAGGACAATGCTA
>CAIGRN010162159.1:0-16406 GCA_903798345.1 Fraxinus anomala | reverse complement strand
AATTTGGAGACCAAGGAAGAATTTGAGTTCTCCTATCATACTCATTTCAAATTCTATTCTCATGCATTTTGAGAATTTTTCACAAAAATGAATATTAGTTGCACCAAATATAATATCATCAACAGAAATTTGAACAATAGTCATATCATTCTTTTGAGTTTTGACAAAAAAATGTAGTATCCACTTTACCTATTGAAAACCATTTGAAAGTAAAAATTTGCTCAATCTTTCATACTAAACTTTAGGAACTTGTTTTTAACCATAAAGAGCATTTCTAAGTTTGAAAACAAGTCCGAATACTTGTGATCTTTAAAATTGGGTGGTTGCTCAATAAAAACTTCTTCTTGAATGAAACCATTTAGAAATGCACTTTTAACATTCATTTCATAAAAAGTAAATCTTTTATAACAAGNTAACAACTGGTGCAAAAGTTTCCTCAAAATCAATACATACTTCTTGATTGTAATTTTAGGCCACTATTCTAGCCTTGTTATGCTCAATTATCTCATTTTCATCTCGTTTATTTCTAAAGATCCATTCCGTACCAATGATGGTTTGATTATTGGTCTAGCGACTAAATCTCAAACATGATTTTTTTTCAAATTGATTTTGTTCTTCTTGCATACATAGAATCCAAAACTCATCAAACTTGGCTTCCTTGAAATTTTTGGTTCAATTTGTGAGATGAATGCACAACTATTTAGGTGATTTCTGGTAGAAGTTCTAATAGTAAGTTTCTCTTCACTTTGTTGAACGTTTACTTCTTCCTTATGTTCTCTTTTGGATCATCATTGCTTTGGTCTCGAATATCCATTTGTTCGAAATGAGTTTCTAAACCTACATCATTAGCAATACATTTCTCAGGATCAAGAGGGTTAGTTTCATCGAAAATAACATGCATAAATTCTTCAACGACTAAAGTTCTCTTGTTAAAGATTCTGTAAGTTCTAATAGTTGGTGAGTAACCTCGAAAGATTTCAATATCGAATTTTGAATTAATTTTTTCCAAAATTTATTTTGTGTTTAAAATAAAGCATTTACAATCAAAAACTTTGAAATAGTCGATATTTTTGGGGTTTTAATTTTCTTTCGACTAACTAAAACTCTATTTACAATATAGCAAGCATTGTTGACGACTTCGGCCCAAGAGTATTTTGACATGCTATTTTCATTTAGCATGGTTCTAGGTATTTCTTGCAATGTGTGATTCTTTCTTTCCATTATACCATTTTGTTGAGAAGTTCTAGGAGCCGAGAAATTATGTTTATATCCATTCTTATTGCAAAAATTATCAAAAGCGAGATTATCAAATTCTCTACATGATCACCTCTAATAATTGTAATAGAGTATTTTTTTTCATTTTGAACATTTTTGAAAAAGTATTTGAAAGTATTCAAAGTTTCATCTTTGAGATTTAGGAATAGAACCCAAGTGAATCTAGAGAAGTCATCAATAATGATGAGGGCATAATTTTTTCACCCAAACTAGAGGTTCTTAGAAGGTCCAAAAAGATCTATGTGGAGTAGTTGAAGTGGTTTTGTAGTCGAAGAATATAGTTTAAGTCTAAAGGAAGTTTTTACTTGTTTACCAAATTGACAAGTATCACAAATTTTATCTTTATCAAACTTTAAATTTGATAGACATTTGACAAAACAATTTTTAAAATTTTTTGAAAGAAGATCCATGCTAACATGGCCTAATCTCCTATACCACAACCAAGTATACTCAATTAAACTCGATAAACATCTTTAATCACTTTCAAATTCGATATTTATAATATACACATCTTTACTACGGCTTCATATAAGCATTACCTCTTTCGATATAGCAAGGCATTTAGAATAATCTAATTTGATATAATAAAATTTATCACATAATTGATTAGTACTAAACAAATTACGTTTGAGGTTATCACCACTAGCATGCTTTCAATAGATGGAGAAGAGTGATTACCAATGTTTCAGATTCCAATAATAATTTTTTTTTTTTTTTGCATTATCTCTAAATGTGATATGACCTCCATCATTTATTTTGAAATTTGATAGTAACATTCTATCACCGGTCATGTATTTTGAGCATCTGCTATCCAAGAACCATTTGCTCTTTATCTTCTTCGGTTCCTACAAAAATAATTCAATTTTTTTTTTGTTTGGTACCCATACAAGTTTGGGTCCTTGTTGGTTAGTTTTAGTGGATTCTCGAATCCACTTATTTTTGCTTTCAAAATGTAGCATCTTTTTCGTTAGACAATTATATGCAACATGTCCATCTTTATTGCAAAACCTATATGTATTTGAAAAAGGGGTGTTTAAAGCTTTGACGAATAGATTTTTGAAATATTTTTGTTTTAAATATGGTTTATATCAAATTCCCCATTTATAAAAAAACACACTTTTGATCACCAAACATTAAATCAAAATTCTTCATACCTTGAGTAAATTTACAAATAATTTTAGTTAAGTTTTCAACTTTTTCTTTCAAAGAAGAATTTTTTTTTTTATCAATAAGTCATAATCAACATTTTCATTTGGAGTTTCTAAAATTTTCTTTATTTCACTTTTCAACAACTAGTGCTTCTTTTAAGAATATAGCGATTTAGAGCAAGTTTTTCAAATTTCTCAAGAATTTCATCATAGGAGATAGATAAATCATTATATGAACATTTTTCAACAAAGTTTATCTCATCTTCGACTGCCATGAAGCACATATTGACAATTTCTTCTTGACTATCATAGTCGCTTTCATCCATGTTGCTTGAAGTGCATTTTTCTTGATATTTCTCTTTTTGTTTGGACACTTGGTTCTCTTGTGATCGAGTTTGTTACAATCATAGCAAGTGATTTTTTTGCTCATTCTTCACCCTTTTTATATTTCTTTTAGAATCTCCGATTGTTTCGAAAATCTCTCCATTTTTTGACAAAAAAAGACTAGATCATCGAGCTCTTCATCACTTATATTTTCAGTTGTAGTTCCTTCATTGATTGCTGATTTAAGAGCAATTTGACGCTTAGGAGACTCCTTTGATTCCTCTTTGCTTATCTTTGTTTTCTCCTTAGTCTTGGTGTTGTTGAACTCATATGTCATTAAGGTTTGATAAAGTTCTTCCAATCCTTAATGGGCTTCATTCTTCCAATAATGACCTGAGCATTTTACTTGCAAGTTCACCGTTAGTAAATTTTCGATCAAACCCTTTGAGGCCATTAACAATATCGATGAAGCGAGTAATCATGTCAATAATATGTTCATCTTGTTTCATGAAAAGTTTTCAAGAGATTAATTTTAGTTTCCTTTACTTTACTAGTGTCAACATGAGTAACTTTCAAAGCATGTCAAATGTCATATGCGGAATCACACGTGCTAATACGATTAAATTTATTTTTATCTAAGATTTTTGGCTTTAACATTTAAGAATAATTTTCTTTTATTATCTTCATCATATTTTTCTCTAGATTTTGGAATGGTTTGATCGGGTTGGCCATCGGGTTGGCCATCAATTTTAATAGTCTTGATAGGCACATAAGGACCATATTCAATAACTTCTCATGTATTATAATCTATTAATTGAATGTATATCATCATCCTACCTTTCCAATAATTATAATGAGTGCCATCAAAAAAATGATGATGGTTAGTAAAATTCCCCTCAAGATTTTGAAAATTGTAGTTAGCCATTACTCAAAATTGTAGAATCTTAATTTTTAAAATGAGCACTTTTCTCTGATACCAATTGATAGCCCAAGAATAACTAATCAAGGTGTGGGTGAATTGATTATTAAATTTTTTTTCGAAGAATTAATATAAATTCAAGCAAGTTAAGGCTAAAAAGATAAAATCAAATAATAAGCACAAATGTAAATGCGTTAAGTAAAAGGGAGAGATGATGTAAACGATATAATTGTGGAGGTTCGATCAAAACTAATGATCTTCATCATTCGTCACCAAACTCTCCGACATGAGAAATGCATTTTCACTATATTGAATGACTTGTGGTACAATCCAACTCTTTACAATACTTCCGATGACTTACAAACAAGGAGCACCGATCCTTATACAATGTTGAGAGTTACCGGACCTCAACACGATCCAAAAATTTAAATGGAAGTTGATTTTACAATTTGAAACTTCTCTCTTAATAAATGATATGATCAAATTAAGTACCAAGAGAAAAATAAGCTAATACTATAATATATAGCAATGAATAAAGCTCAATTATTAGGTGCAAAAAACTTTAATGAGTAGAATGATTTTCAAAAATTAATTTAATAAAAAAATTCAAAGTAAATGATTTAATAAAGATAAATCAATATAGTTTTGCTCAAGAATATCACACAGTAAAGTGTTGTATTGAGAATACTTTAAAAGAGAGAGAGAGAGAGAGAGATTGCTACAATATTTTAGTAATCTATACGCCCATATTGTTTTTGAATAATCGATTATTTTCATAAACACCGATATTTGGAACGAATATGTACGGAGTAGAAAGATTCCAACCCCCAAGTAAAGAAATGTTACAAATAATGAAGAAAACAGTAGATTTAGATACAAAGCAGCATAAAGTAAATCAAATTTGATTATCAAGAATATAAGTTTAGCAATACAATTTAATAGAAAGACTGAACTTAGGTGCATAGTGCTTAAATAAGTGGTTGAAGAGCAGTTTTCCGTCCCGACAATGACTACATTGTAACCGGCATCTTTTCATAATTGTGCAAGACAGCTTATTAACCGGCAAGAACTCGTGGAACGCCAGCTTTTATTTTATCTTGTATTCTCAAAGACAAATTTCTTCATTTTTTAAACTCTGCAGAGTATGCTAGACTCTACTACAACACGTGAAAATGTTGCGGATTTGAAATTATATTTGACGAGGCATGCAAACTCTCTAGCCAACTAAGAGAGAGAGTTTCAGTTGATTTTTCCACTTACAGTTGCCTAGATCATCTGCAGCAAGATTGGGAGGTTGAAATTCCTTCTTCATTTGCTATTTTACACCACATGATGCAGGGGCAAAGGGAAAGATAAAGAAAAAAATTGCCATGCCCTTGTTTGAACGTGATTTTTTTGAAATCAATTTTTTTCTACTCTTTTTCAACTACACTTTCTTTGAAAAAAATTATTTTTCGCATTTTCCCATATATTTTCCTTACTTTTTAACTATACATTTTTCAAAAAATCAATTGCTTACAAATTTAGTCTCATTAAAGGTCTAAATTAACATAGTTTTTCTGCTCCGGTGCCCTTCTCCTGATCATGTCTATTCTATTTTGGTGATCTTAGTTTCATCACTCTATCTTCCCTGTTATAGAGGTTTATTTTGATCACGTGATATATTTTGTTAACAAGATCTCTCGGTATTTGGGTGGATGAATTCACAACTTGAGATTAAGATGATTGGATTGCTGTCTAAGAACATATGGATCTGAACAATTGATTCTATCAGTAGCAACTCTTCATATCACAGCCAATATACACAATACAAAGAACAAGAATAGGGTGATGTCAAAAGTTTATAGCCTGTTAGTAAAATACATGATCCTAAGCATGTTGTTATGCACACACTTTCTTCAGGTGATAAGAGGGATTACGCCCATGTTTGGTTTGGCTAAAAAAATCTAAACCAAGCTGGGGCTACAAAATGATCATTCGACTCGTGCTGCAGCCCACATACTTTGCCTTCATGTGATAATAAGAAGGTTATTTGCATAGCCATTATTGTGGATGATGGGGCGTAGATAATCAACTTTCCATATGCCATCAACAATAAACTTGATCTGTCAAATATTATAGGAGGCATTTATACATGCATATAATTCAATGGACACGTGAAAAACATTGTTGATGTTTGGAAATCAACTTACCTCGTATCTACCTGGATACAGCTTTAGGCACAATGAGAAGAAGCCTGTCCTTGATTTCTCCATCTTTCTCTGCAATTTAAAGAAGCATATCACACTACTAATCAAGAATAGTTATAATCAATCATGGTTATAAAAGAAATCAATTTGTTAGCAAAAACCAGTGGCAAAACTTTATACGGGTAGTTTAGCTGAATTGAAATGTCTCAATAATCAGAACAGGGTAAAAATGCAATTTTTGGTCACTACAGCATGTTGGGAATTGTTTATAAACTGTTTAAATTAAAAAAATATAAAAATGAATGGTGAATGAATGGGTAATACTTGCACCTCCCTCAAAATCTGTGGATAAAAAGTAATTTAGTGTTCGTAAATAATTTATAAACATGAGCCAAACATAGGCTGCCCATCATACAAAATCAAAGAACAAGCTACACCTGGTTCCCAATAAACACAAAGTCGCTGCACAAATCCTTTCCTTCACTTCTTTAAACCTAACACTAATGTATAGAACCAGACCTTCCAAAATGTCCATAATATTGGTAAAGATTCGAGCAAGGTGATGTGCGTGCAAGCACAAGGCTTACTTTTGAAATTCTATAGCATCAAAATAAAAATAAAAATATAGAAAATAATGTTGGAAATAGGTTTAAAAAGAGAAGAAAAAATCGTTAAAGTAGGAAACCATGAAGTGTTAAAAGTGACTTTCGTATCAACTTCAGCCAAATACTCAGACTTGATGCGATAGTCAAATTATGAAAATAAATAAACTAATTTAATCTAATCGTCGAGTAGATGATCGTGGTATATTTGGAATCTCAAAATCAATTCCGGATGAATAAGAAATTGTGGTCGAAAGTTAGAGAAAAAAATTGAATTTTCAGCACCTAAGTCCGTTGCTCAAGTGATAGCCCAGCACCAGACGAGCGAAAGACTCTGCTTTTAGCGCTCGAGCGGTGCAAGGGCAACAGGCGAGTGACAGCAAAAGGCTACGACCCTTGGCAAAGGTGGTTGAGTTTTGAAGCACGTCTCTTCACTCACAACCCCCTCCTTCTCCTCTATAAATAAGACACTTTAGACGTCTTTTAACCCATCACAATCATATACAATCATAGCATAATATAAAAATAATATTTCCTTAGCCAAAATGCTGCATAAAAATTAGTTTTTCATTCATTCGAAAGGAGTACAGAATTCATCTTTTGGTTCCCTATTTTTGTGTTTTGGAGTGCTACAAACACAATAAGGTAGTCGTTGTATCTTGGGAGTTGATTGCCATCATTCGTAGGTACAGTTGTGGGACAAAATCGACTTAAGGGCAAAGAGTTCAACTCTTACCTCGACTTTGAATTCATTTCCTTAGTGTTACTTTATCCTTTTTCATAAGCGTTTTAACTTCCATTTCTGTGGTGTTTATTATTCAAGTCCTTACCGTTATTCTGATCAATTTTGGTAAGACTGGTAAGTTTGATTTATTAATCACTCAAATCCATTTTACAAACAACAAATAATAAAACAAAAAGACGAGAAACGGGACAAAGAAAGCTGGAACAACCTAAAGCACGGCTAGGACTTGATCAAACAATTCAATTTAATATGGAAACAAAACTGAGTTCGGATGTTTGCATAATAATTTGCTAAAATATTCACTCAGATGAATTCAAGATATTGACTACATGTTATGCTGAAATATTCTGTTGTACCAAAAAGTTCTTGAAATAACATGATATTCAACCTGTATAATCATTGCGACAATATTGGAAAAATTTGCAGATAAATTTACATTAAGTTGTCCCCACCTCATCCATCAAATGTTATTTTTTTCAGAAGGAAGGAATGTCATAACATCTAAACTTAAATTGGGAGGCAATTCAATAGTGGCCTGATCTTTTTAGGTGTACCACTGACATGCCGTAATTCAGTTATTTTATCCTATCTTATAAATTCTAATATGGTGACACATCTACCTTACTATCCTTATTTCCTCTACATTCATCCTATGCATATTGTCATTTAACAACTCAACACTCAAGTCTCATTAAAACACAGCAGGTCTTATAACCGCTTCATAGAGAGCCTTTTGACCTTATAAGTATTTTCCTATCACTACTCAATATGCTCTAATGTTAGCATTACAACTCTTGAAGACCTCTTTGATGTTGATAATCAAACCTAAATACCTAAAACATCCACCGGGCAACATGATTCTCTATAATAACTCTACTATCTTTGTTATTTCTATTCTTACTAAATGGCAATTCGATGTACTCCATCTTGGCTCTACTTGACCCAAGACCTTTATATTCTAAAGTTCAAACTTCCGATTTAACCCTTCCCAGTATCTTCCATTAAACTATGTTATCAACAAATAACATACACCAAGAAACCTCATCTTTGATGTGTCTTGTAAACTTATCTATGATTATAGCGAAAAGATAAGGTCTTAGGTATCTCTTAGCACAAGCCTACAGTTATAGAACAACCAGCTCTTACACTTGTGACTGTTCTATCGTACATATCCTTAATGATGTTGTCCAGATGAAATTCATTCTCACACTTAGCACCCGCTACACATCTAATTGAAAGCTATCATAGTTTTTTTGTAAATCATTTCTTTTATCTATGCTTCTCCATCAATTCAAGTAGGCAAATGACTTCAATGGTAGATCTCCTGGTCTTTTAATCAAATTGTTTAACCCCAAGACCTTTGACTTTCACCTTAATCTATGTTCAATCACCCTCTTCCATAATTCCATAGTATGAATTGTGCGCTTTGAACCTCCATAATTTGTACAATCTCGAATATCTCCTTTATTCTTAAAAACAAGCTCCGCAGTTTTATCCCCATTTTATCTGGAATTAAGTTCATATCCAATCACCTATGAAAGCATCTAATGTGGGCAAACCTAAGCCTCCATTTGGATACAAATTTATAAATGGTTTATAAATTTAGTCAAATCCAAACATTAATTTCAACCACACATTCATAACTACTACTCATTATTATCCACATATTTCGTGGTACCCACTAGTATTCCTCTTTATAAACTATTTATAAATTTGCCAAATGGAGGCCTAGTTAATATAGCAAAGTAAATATACTAAAAGAGAAAGATAACTTCCTATTTCCCACTGTAGAAAAATCTATGACCTGAGTTGTCCAACCATCAAAAGAACCAGCTAAGAGAACCTCTGAAGCTGAATTAGGCCAAACTATGCAGGCAGTGCGAAGAAGTTGCAATGCTTTATGGACACCATCAATACTCTTCTGCTTCTCTTCCACTATCCTCTGTGCATCACTGCAAAAGTATGGCAGGGATACGATAAGTGCTAATTATGAAAACTAGGAACTAGAAATCATCAACTGAATTAGGTGAATACATTATTGCTAATGCCATTTTCCCCTCTAATACAGCAAGCTTAGCTCGTATCGATCGCAATCTCTGCTGGGTATTCATGTACTCGGTCTCTTGGAACTCCCATGCATCAGAAATCGTTTGCAAATCACTGGAGGAGCTTCCACTAACCTGATTAAGAAATAAGTCATTGATTGAACAACGGCCAACAAAAACATTTTCCAGATGAATAAAAGGTCATAGGAATGAAAGAAGGTAACTCTTCTTGTTTAATTGTGAAATGCATGATAATCGATTATCTTCTTCCATGTGAAATATGTAAAGTCATGACTACAGCAATTAGCTCGCACATTCATTTAATTTTTTTATTCTAGATTAAATACAATAATTTATGACTTGTACACAACAAGCTTTGTCTGTAGTATTTTTAATTGTTCCCATTGATTGTAATGCATGCATAAAACCTATGGAATCCACTGCAACAGAGTAAAAAGAATTATGCATGAATAATATGCATACCTCGTCTAATACGCACTCCTCTCTTTTAGACCTCAAGGAGTGAAGAGCTGTGTTAAGCTCACATTCCAGGTGCCGAAGACGAGTTCGTAGCTGATTGTGATTGATCTCGTGTCTATCCAGAGCTTCAGGATTATTCTCTGTACTTGCAGTTATTTCAGTGTTCGCAGCTTCTTTATTTTGTTCCACTTGATTTTTGCTGTATGAAATCTCAGCAGCTGCACATTTTGGGGATTTCAAGACTTTGACAAAACCAGAGTAAAGAACTGTAAAACCTCCTATACAACTAAAATATAAATCAAGTACCTTCAAATTCTGTATCTTGGAAGCCTTCCCGCTGAATGCTCCAAGTTCTCCATGTTTCTGGCTGAATATCAGGGGTAATCTTGCCTCCTGAATTATTCGCTACACCTTTGGTGGGAATACTTGAAGTGAATCTGGTGCTTTTCCCAGCTTCAGTGCTGTCTTTTATTATTACAGTAAACACTATGTCTCAAGCTTTAGAATGCAGGAATACAAACTAAATCAAGATCATTTGATCTTCAACATCAACAATAACAGTGACACTTGTAAATGTACAAGTATGTAATAATATGTCCTCTTTTTGAGGTAGAAAAGCCACATGATCCAATTAGCATATAAAATATACAATCAATTCATTACCAACTCATCAAAACCAACTTACCTTCATCTATAGGTATTTGGAAATACCAACCATTCCTTTCATCTGTACTTGAGGAATAAGTTTGATATCCGTATTTGCCCAAATTAATTCCAAAATCTGTATTCCTCTGCTGCTTCAATCTACTCAATATACCCTTGATTCCAGTATCTTCCTCTGCCCCTATTTCTCTGAGCCAAAAAATAAAAACTTCTCAATAAGCAGACTTCCCAAAACAATTAATATATATGAATATGCTGCTGATGAAAATTTAAAATGTTGTATATAGTTCAATCAACTAATTTTTCTTTTTCTTGTGTGCCAATACCTAGAATAGCATTTAACATATGGTTAGACAACAAAAATCATAAAATGCAGTCAATATATCCAAAAGAACACGGAGACATCTGTATTATGCTTTTCATTAGGTTTCTAGTGGTGGCATCAAGATTCAAAAAATCAACAAACGGGGTATTCATATAGTAAAAAAATAATCAAATGACAATAGAAGTCAAATCAATAACTGGAAAACACAAAGATATGTCAAGAACCTAGTGTTTCACTAAGATTCCTAATAGGAATTGTTTTCAAGCTTTCCCAGCCCCTCCGTGAGACAGGCCGAGGCAGATGGAAAATCATAAATGAAGCATACTTCAAGAAAGTTTGAAGGCAAAAAATCTCACAGTGATCTACCAGACGATGAAGTCAGCTGCAAAGAATTTGGATTATCAGAAGATAATCTCTCCTCATTTTCAACCAAAGAATCCCCAGAAAAAGAATTAACATCATTTTCTCCCGCAGCAGCAATCTCTTTACAACTCTCAACTCTCTTATGAAACTCTCCAATGTCAAAATCTATATCTTCTTTTACATTCTTCCCCACATTTTTCTCATTCTCATCCTCCCAACCAAGTGAATACCACCCACCTCTCTTCTTTATAGCCTCCACCAAATCCACTCTTCCGGCTCTTCCCAACTCTTCCTTTGTCGGAAACATCGTTGGCTTCTCAGATTTCTCCATAAACTCCATTATTTCCGCCTCCAATTCTTCGTCACTTTCACTCTGTTTACACCAAGAACTACAATTACGGTCCTCAAACTTCCTCGTCCTTTTCACTTCAATAAACCCGTATGAACGGCAAAAGATTGTAGCTTTTTTATAGCTTCCAGCCCCTTTTTGGGCATTAAGTACAAAAATTAGAGAAGGGATCAGTCGATTATTCAAATGCAATAAAGGGTTGTGGAATTTGGGTATGTTAGTTTGGGTTGTAATGAGAGTAACCATCGTTCAGGCATTTCGTCGAACGCTTGGAGGTAGGTTTTTCTGCACTTAATTATTTGGGCAATAATGGCCGTTAAAGATGAACAGTACAGGTGCAAGAAAGGGAAGGAGGGAACTCAAAATTGAAGCAACGAACAATGCTATACCGAAAAGCGTAGCAGGCATTTAAATAGGCATGTTTTGTGCAAGAGTATAGATTAGGACACTGGACGAAGCTTAAAAGGTACTTTATGTCTGTAGAATTGAGGATAAAACAAAAATAGAGGCCGTATTTGACAAGAAGCCATTAATTTAAGGGGAAATCGCAGCTGCAGTCCCAAATATTTTCTTTTTTGCAGACTTTACCTCAACTTTCACTTTGTGCCATCCATGATCCAAAATCTTTCAAATATTCTCACCGTAAGGACAAAATGAGAGAAACCATTAATCAATCCGTTATCTGACTTAATTTTGACTACTTTCTAAAGGGTAAAAAGGTAAATTTAAACTTTTCATATTAAATAATTAAAATATATTAAATTAAAAACCAAAAAGAAAATAATTTGGAAAATTGTTGCTTCTTCTCCCACACCCACACCCACACCCACACCCCACCACACCACATCCTCATAGAAACCAAAGTCACCTGAGTAGCCGTTATTGTAGATCCAAATCCTTAGACTCCGACGACCACCATCCACATCCCATTGCATCGTCGATCTACTTTTAGCAGTTTTTTTTCAAGGTTTTGGCAATCTCATTAATAGATGGAGATGGTGTGGGCAAAAATGGAGCCGAAAAAGTCCTTTTACTAACAACTGCAGTGATAGTGCAAGATTTCAATGGGGATTGAAGTAATCCTGCTCCGGATTGAAATGACCGACAATTGATATCCCAAAAACTATCGGAACCCAGAGCATGGCCGTGGCCCTTGCTTCTACCACAATACTGATTATGATTCCTAGGATGAGCAACAACTATAGTCTCCATTTGAGCTAATCGACCTAGCCAACTGAGTTCAATAAATTACTACTCCACTCTAAACTCGAACAGATCAAAAAATTAGCGCTCATAATAAAAATTTAAAATTCAACTTTGGCGAAATGATGAAGAAATCTAGATCTTCTCCATATCCACCAGAATATTTTCAAATCAACATCAGTTTTACTATACCCAACCCCTTCGTCGAATATATAAATGTATTTGTATGTATCTCAAACCCACTCAATCTTCTTCAGTTTTTTCACACCACGAACGGATCGTCAATACGAGTGGGGTGAGTGGAGGTCGTCGGTACGGTTGGGATGGGTAGACTTCGGTGTGGGGATAGCAAGAAGAAGAAGCAATAATTTTCTAAATTATTTTCTTTTTGGTTTTTTAATTTAATATATTTTAATTATTTAATATGTAAATTTTAAAATTACCCTTTTGCCCTTTAGAAATTAGTCGAAATTAAGTCAGATAACGGATTGACTAACGGATTCTGTTATTTTGTCCTTATGGTTAGAATATTCGAAAGGTTTAGGACCGTGGGTGGCACAAAACGAATGTTGAGGTAAAGTCTGCAAAAAAAGAATAGGTTTGGGACCGCAGTTACAATTTTCCCTTAATTTAACTACATAAAGATTTTAGGAAACTCGATGCCTACGGGCCCTAAAGCATTGTGGGAACGGCAAGAATGAAAATTTGTTGGGAGGGAAATAGAGGTCCTATGAAATTTCTTACATGTCTAGCTATTCAATCCCATTTTATAGTTATAGGTGCTATTATAATGAAAGTTGAGATTTAAATTGAGAACATATTATTTAAGCTCTATAAAGAGTAGAGATCATTGACTAGTAATCTGGAGTAATGATCGATGAGAAATAACGAGAGAATTGCTACAAGATTGATCGCCTATTAATAAAAAAGACCTTTTTTTTAGGGAAAGCATGTAGGAGCGGACCCATTAAGGGCCAGTGGGGGCAGTTGCCCTCACTGGGCCCTTAATTTTTTGCATTGAAAAATGTCCATTTATAATCCAAGCCCAAATCTTTTTAACATTTTTAAAAAATGGCCCACACCATATTGCAATCCATTTCCCCTTGCATTTAAAAAGGCCCATTTATAACCAAAGCCCAAGTGTTTTAACATTTGAAAAAATGGCCCACACCACATTACAATTCATTTCTATCTTGCTATTGTTATGAGAGAACTCGTTCCCTTCCCTTGCCCCCCACTGGGCCCTTAATTTTTTCATTGAAAAATGTCCATTTATAACCCAAGCCCAAGTCTTTTTAACATTTTTAAAAAATGGCCCACACCACATTGCAATCCATTTCCCCTTGCATTTAAAAAGGCCCATTTATAACCAAAGCCCAAGTGTTTTAACATTTTTAAAAAAAAATAGCCTACACCACATTACAATTCGTTTCTACCCTGCTATTGTTATGAGAGAACTAGTTCCCTTCCCCCAATTCTCAAACCCTGCGAGCTCGTTCCCATCCCCCAATTCTCAAACCCTGCGAACTCATTACGCGACAGAAAGAGGAAGAAGAACAGATTGAAGATTTGAAGAAAATTTTGTAAGTTGAATCAATTTCAAAATGAACGGATTGAAGATCTTCAAAAAATTGTTGGAATCATTCTGCCCATTATGTCCTAAATGTTGGATTTAATAGGTCGCTGTGCATATTGCATAAATGTTTTCAATGCATATTACATTAATGTTGGAATCAAGAAAATCAATTTTATTTATAAACAATAAATGTATCTAAATGTTGATACCATTCTGCCAAGAAATGGACTGAATGTATTTGTTAATTTCTCTTTTCGTGATTTAATTTAGCATTTTCTATTTATGTGTTTGCTCATTGCTGTTTATCATTGTTCTTTTCATGGTATGATTGCGGGGATGGAGTTGCTCCCACTAAATTTTGAGCAGAAATACAATAATAAACTTAATTTTCTCTCTTTGCATGAGTTCAGAATAGAAGGGAAAATAACACTCTACTTTTCTCTGACTATTATTTTTTGCCGACTTCAATTTCATTAGCTTTCTTCATAGATTTTCGTTGTACTCACTGTCTGTCTATTAGGCACTCAATTTTTCAATTCTTAATGTTCATCTTTTAACTTTGCCATTTCACTGTTGGTATATTTATGCAAGCTTTGTTTGATTTGTAGGAAGATATGTTGAGATATTTTAAACGAATATCTCAAATTTCTATTGAAGAAAATGTTGAGGCAAAGAAACAATGCATTGAGGAAATTTCTATTGAAGAAAAAGTCGAGGCAAATGAAGCAATTGTTGAGAATGCTACTGCTAGATAAAATGATGAAGCAATGGTATTATTTTTATTGTCTAGTCTGAAATTATTTTTTACTTAATTTTATCTCCCCCCCTTCCCCGAAATTTAATCCTGAGTCCGCCCTTGAAAGCATGTGCTGAATTAGTTCTCGCCCTGCAATCCAAAGAGGAAATCTCCCTTCACGTCCATGGATAGGGGAAGCTCCAAATTTTTTGGAGTATGATACGTGATTACCAGTCATTTATACTAGTCACTAATTATAATATAGGAAGCACGATGGCAACCAAAGCATTTATTCAATCAGTTAATTACGTATTAGTTTAGTTTCAATTCAATTTGAGCATAAAAGACTCGTGGATAACACTCGCGTTTTGTTTTTGATGTTTAGGTTAAAATTTTAGTGAATTTGAAATTAAAGATTCAAATCTAGGTTACATCGTTCGTTCTAGCCAATAATTTAGTCAGACATCATTATGGAAGAAGAACACAAAAGACTTGGAATACATTATCGGGTTTAAAGGAAAATGAGACAAAAAAGAACTTCTTGCTCCAAAAATCCACATTTTCTATGTCAAGTTCTTAAAACCCTAGCATTTCTCTTCTCAATCTTCTGTTATGTTCTTCCTCTTCTTCGTTTGTATATCTCTTTATATTATCTTTTTTCTCTCCCTTTATTTGACCTAATATAGGTCTTTGCATAGTGTCCAAATCGCTTTGAAAGTCGTGCGCTAAAAAGAACCAAATTATTCTTGGAGTAAATGTGTAAAAAAAAAAAACTTATTCCCAACCCAACCGTGGTCGGACCGCTGTAAGCAAACTGTAGTGAAAATGCGGCAAAACATATCAAATTGAACTACTGCAATAAGAAAATTGCAGTCTGACCACGACAAATAGCTGGTCCATGTTATCCGATCAATTCGTAAATATAAATCAAGTTTATAAGTGTGTATAAGATTGTAAAACACATTTATCAATGTCCAACAAAAACCGGCCTTTGTGCTAGATCAACATAATTAGTCGGTTAGAATCTGTGAAAACGATAGAGGGTAATGATTTATCCAACAAAACAAAGCATAAAGAACAATTGACAAGAGAAAATCAATAAGTTCGTGTGTGTACTATTGCTCATTTATTTCTTATATTATTTCAATTAATTAATTAAATTCAATGTCCTACTTGCAATTATTATAATGGATTAATTAAATTTAATTCTTACTAGCAATTTTGACCTTATACCTTTAAAAAAAGTGTGGTTGAAGATTTTGCTGAGCTTTGCTTGATGTAATTTGTGGACAGACACCAGTTAGCATGTTTAATGATGTCTAATTTCCATCCATCTAAGAATATTCTAGAGTTTATGGCCAATGTGTCTATGGACATAAGTGAGATAACCAATAAGTTCCCACATAAAGTATATGTGAGGGATTGTCTTCCTAGTCTTGGACACAAGAAAGGGGTGTAGAAAAT
>CAIGRN010162149.1:0-16404 GCA_903798345.1 Fraxinus anomala | reverse complement strand
ATGCTAAACCCAAAATCACAAAATTTTATATTATTGGACCAAATTTAGAATAGTTTGGGAAATTTCACTGTTGTGAGAAGATATTGAGATAAATGGGGATTCCATGTATGAAAAAAAAATCTTATGTGGATTGTCTAAGGTCAATATGATGAAATTGGTGAAAATCTCAAATTATGGGTCGTTTTTCTTGAATTGGTGTTTAATGAGGAACATTACACTAATCAAGGCCAAAAAAAAAATATATATTATTTTATTTGAAAATTTATCTTAGTAACCATTATGACTTGAGCAATTAATCCTGCAATGGTCTTAGTAACCTTTATGACTCGAGTCATCGTTCGAAAGCTTGCTACATGGGTCATTTAAAAAGGTTAAGGATGAGAATGCTTCAATAAAGAATAAAAAAATAGGTGTTTAAAACAGAAGATCCACAAAATGCCTTACTTATGTCTCAAACACTCATTTTGGGAAAATTTAACTTTTGATAAGGGATTATTAGCCTAGTTAAGTCCTAGAGATTGAAACAATCAAACTATGGAAAATTCTTGTTTATTGACATATTGACTAGCAATTGGTGAGGTTTGCCTAAACTAGATTTCTGAGGATAGTATAAAATTCAACATTAATTCACACACTTGAAAAGAGCGAAAAAATAAGTTTGGGGGTGTGTGAATTTTGCAAGTGATGAAAGAATATATTTGACCATTGAGGATAGGGAATTAAAACAACTTATAAATTCATAATGCTAAGTAGATTTTAATTTTTGTATTGTGATTTTGAAACCGTTATTAGATTTAATAATATGATTTCAATCCTAAGAAAAAAAGTCAGGTTAGCTAGCTAAATCTTTTTGCTTTGTTTGATTAACTGGCCACCAATTAGGTAATTAGCATTGCGTGTTTGTTATGCTTTAGTTTTGTTTGAGGACAAACAAAAAGTTAAGCTTGAGGTGTGATAAGTGTAGTTTTTATACTTATTCGTGGTGCTAAATCATGATATTTTATTGTCTTTTGAATTAAATTCTACTTAATTTATGTTAAATTGTATTTTGTAGGTAAAACTTTATATTTAATGAAGAATTAAAGAAATGAATGCAAAATAGCGAAAAAAATAGAAAAATCCAAAGTACAAGGACTAAATTATTGGTGGCAAAGTTTGGAGATTAAAGTTCATATTTTGAAAAGTGAATGACTTACTTTGAAGAAAATAATACATTAAATGGGCCTCAATTAAACTTTTATTGGATGAATTAAAAGAGAAAGATTTGGGGTTGATTAGGATATATATCACTACTCTTTTAAAAGAGAGGCTTTGAGGTTCATTGCTCATATGGAAATCTTCCCCACAGATTACTGTTTTATATTCGGACAAAAGGAAAAAAAAAAACATCCGCCACCCTTATTGACTTTACAAATGAGTGTTTGTTGCCAATTAGGGATGACAAAAAATCCAACAAACCCGATATCCGCGGGGTCCCGCCTCGCCCCCAACGGGGCGGGCATAACCCGCTTAATCGGGTAATGGGGCGGGGAATTTTGCCCCGGGGCGGGGACGGGTAATGGGCGCCCCGCCCCGCCCCACCCCGCCCCATTAATTTTTTTTTTTTTTTTAGAATTCAATATTTTAAATAAAAAATTTTACAAAATTTCATTAGTTCTAATAGAAAATAGCAACTAAAATTATTTGTCTAAGTCTAATGATTATGGGCAATAAAAATAAATTATCAAACAAAAAAAAAAAAAAAAAATTTAAACGGGTAATAAATGGGGCAATGACCATTCCCCGCCCCGCCTTGCCTTAAACGAGTAACGGGGCGGGGAATTTCTTAGCGGGGCGGTGAAGATGTTTACTACTTATGCGTTTAGAATAATAAATACTTTTTCGTATAAATGTTTTTTTTATAAAAAAATTGATTAGGGGTTTATGAAATAAATGACAATGATTGTTCTATCGGGAATTGATAAGAAGACATTTTTCAATAATTGGAGGCTGTGGTGGAAGGCGAGTCTCGATTTCTTCGATAACTATGTGTAATTTTTTTCATCTCCACATTTAANATAATAATAAATACTTTTTCGTATAAATGTTTTTTTTATAAAAAAATTGATTAGGGGTTTATGAAATAAATGACAATGATTGTTCTATCGGGAATTGATAAGAAGACATTTTTCAATAATTGGAGGCTGTGGTGGAAGGCGAGTCTCGATTTCTTCGATAACTATGTGTAATTTTTTTCATCTCCACATTTAATATTGTCTCGAAACATTTAGCAACTTATAAGAAAATTTTATGTAATTAATGTTTGACATAAATATTTTTTTTATATCTACGCTATTACGTACTCAACTACATCATTGCACGTGCCTTACACTTGATTCTGACTAGTCCGTTAAACAAGAAGTAGCTTTATTTGATTTTTAAAGGAAGACTTTAAAGAGACTATATAAGCATCAACCCTTTAAAGTCTAGAAAACATAAAAAACCAAACTACAAATAAACTACATAACAATATTCAAGAATGATCTAATGAGCATCGATACGTATTTTATGTTAAGCATCGGTGACATGTCGTATAAATTAATTGGTGGATGAAATTTTAATTCAAATGTTGAGGACCATCATAATTTTATCTATCAATAAATTTATATGACATGTCATATCATTGGTGTTTAATATAAGATGAGTATCGATGCTTATTAGATTATTTGTGTGTATATATATATATTTTTTATTTTATTTTTATAGGGAGGCAATAATCATTATAATTTTATAATAACACAAGTCGACTATTTTAAGGNTCATTGGTGTTTAATATAAGATGAGTATCGATGCTTATTAGATTATTTGTGTGTATATATATATATTTTTTATTTTATTTTTATAGGGAGGCAATAATCATTATAATTTTATCATAACACACGTCGACTATTTTAAGGCGGCACGGCACGCGCTATGCACCAACCAACTTACACTTCACCCTTGTTTGAGCCCCCTTTTTTCATCAAATGTATTTTTGAACATTGATTTGACCATATTTAGAGTGAAAGGACTCGAAAAATACCTAAAGCATAACCTTCCCAAACAAGGCATGCAGGAGAGATCACAAAAGTCATGCCTCCTTATCGACCACATAAGTTTGTCGATGTGCGAGTCTTTCCTCCGTTCACGTTGTTAATAAAATGACAAACTTACACAAGAAATAAAATAGATATGTTGAGTAATTACATGATATATACATTAGCATTTACAACAATAAAATAAACTTAAAACAACTGTCCACCTTCAATCATTAAGTACTATATTTGTAGTTTTATATGTGGTTGATCTTTCAATTCACATAATTATTATCTAAAGGAAAATTCTACCTAAAGGGGTGATTTTGTACATGCCTTTGGTTCAATTAGGCAACCAAAATTGCAAGGGTTAGAGAAGAAACCACATATGCAAAAATAAAATTTTAAAATAAGAATGAAACTTTATCTGATTTCTAAGGAAAGATTACAATAAGATTATAAAAACGTAAATTTTAAGAAAACATATAAGATCAAACTATCCTAAAAATATATTAGATGTCTTAAAACGTAAAGCAAAAAATAGTTTTTTAACATACTTCTTCATGCTTATACAGGGGCGGACCTACTTGAGGACCGTGGGGGCCGTCGGACCCACTCAATTTTCAGATTTTTCTTCAGATTTTCAGATTTTTAGATTTTTTTTCTTTTTTTGTACAGGTTTTTTTAGGTTTTCAAAAATTTTTCCATGTTTTTTTTATTTCGCCCCCACTAAATTTCCTTCCAGGGTTCGCCTCTGTGCTTATATATTTTATATTACAAATCTTGTTAGAACTGCTTGTTTAGAAAAAAATAGGAACAAATTTATGCACCTCAATTTGTTTACTGAGGAGGCAATAATCATTGTAATTTAATAATACAGAAGTTAATTATTATAAGACTATACGTGTACGGACACATTATGCCCCAACTATCATGCAATATCGATTTCGAAGAAAAAGAAATAGAATTGAATAATATGTTAAAATCTCCATATCCTCATATTTTAAAGGGAGGTCTATTTTATGGGCCCTACATCACACCCTTAGAACTAGTTGATACCTCACATATTGAGAAGAAACTGGACGTCGATCGATGGGAGACAATTTTGTCGATGACTCATAACCTCTAACCAATTCATTAATCTTTTGAGGTAGACAATGTCTAATCTCGTTGGATTCTAATAAGAACGTAACTGAAAACTTGTGGAAATTTTATGAATGATTTGTCAAACGGTTTCATTTACAATGATTTTAAAAAAACTAAAGGTACATTTGATTGCCAATATTTTTCATAATATTATGTTTTTTCCATTTAATTTTCTACTTTTATGCTGTTTGATTGATAATTTTTTTCTTACTTTTGATCATGTGACCATTTTTTCCTTGAAAATAAGGAAAATATTTTCTTCAGAAATAGATGGTTTTTGTTTTTCAGGTAATTCACTCTCTCTTTCTTTTTCTCTCATATATCACTTCCATATCATCTATTCACCAATAAAAAATGAATAAGTATAATATTTTTTTACGTTGAAAACTAAATCAATCGAATATATTTAATTAATAATTTTCATATAAATAATTTCTAAACAATTAAATTGTCTAAAATTTATTTATTTTTCATACAAATATCTTGCTCACAATCAAATGGATTCAAATATAACGATAGAACTGAATTGAATCGAACTAGAACTAGAACCAAATGTCGACCAATTCATTATGGGCCCTTTCTGCGTAGTTTAAAGTACCTGCTGCAAATTCTTACATTTATGGGAAAAGAGAACATGATTGAAGGGGGAATTCTCGTGTAGCAATGAAGTGGGGCCAGGTGGGTGACGGTTGCCGGTAGCCAACTGTTTAACTGTAATAGGACATTACATAGGAGCGAAAGATCATGTATGGTGAAGTACACCATAATTTCAATAAAACCCAGCATACGATGTTCTGATCTATTTATATATATGATGTGTTCATTATGATCAAAAAAATCCAATTCTATGTGTTTGTTTTAATGAATATCATGTGTTTGTTTTAATGAATATCAAGATTAAGTGTGAAGTATTAGTGTTTACGATTTGCACAAGTAAAAATAAATAAATTTTAAAAGGTTAATATTATATCGCATGGCGAATGTTCATTTGCGTGCAAATTCTAAATACGCACATGTTTGTGCTATATATTGCACGAAAGAATTTGGCAACCAAGTTGTTTGCAATTTGTTCATGAAGTCACATAGTCTAACAAACATACTCAAAGTCGAACAACTAAGCGGTCTTGATTACTATTCATTTCTCATCAAACTCAATCTATAGGTCTTTGCTTGGTTAAAGGTAAAAATTTCTACAAAGACATACAAGCCATGTGGTTGTTTTTCAACAACAATTGTTAGATCGAAACTTGGTCATGAACTAGATGTTCAGATATTAATTTGGTTCAAGTACTTAATTTGATCAATTTGTCCAAATTTGAAGAGTTATATATGAAATTAGGTGACTCATTTTAACTCCAGGGAGAGGTGTTTGAACCATATCATTGGAATGAAGTTGATATGCTAGAGTTGAGATTTGTTGTTCGAAACTCGATAAACCCCAATATATTTTAAAATCATCTCACCTCTTCTTTTAGTAAATAGGAAGACACCAACACATAATTTGTAATTTGGACACGCTACACATTGTCGTCTTCTCATATCCAAAGAAGATGCAATGTATCGAAATGTCAAAATTATACTGATGGACACCATATCTAAGTTCTCTATGCTAATAATGTGTCCATGTACGTGTTCATGAAAGAATATTTAGAATATTCAAGGGACAAAGTCATTAGTGATTCAACATCCGATCTTCCTTGTTGAGTAAATTCCAATTATTATTATCCTAAGAGCATCTTCATTGCATTATTTGAATTTATGTAACATTAAAAAACTTTCGATCTTCCTCGTTGAGTAAATTTCAATTATTATTATTATTATCTTAAGAGCATCTTCAATGCTTTATTTGGAATATAGTTTATGTAAAATTAAAATAAACATATTTTCAATTTACAAAAGATTAAATAGACGTCCAATCACAAAATGTGGTCTTCAATTATTTTATCTCTAACATAACTTAAGAATATCGAGTAATGATATTCATCATCATTAATGTTAAACACTAATTTAGATGATAATTATATGATATTAATGATAGATTTAATTAAATACAAAGTCGTATTAACTCATTTAATTGAACATATAAAACGTAATCATTTAAATTAATACTTTAGTACCATTAATGTGAAATAACATTATTCAAATAATATTCAAAGCGTGAAAATAAAGCTTCAAGGATTTTGCTAGACGTACACGCACCCTCGTGTACCCAGCCCCACCTGCCCCCTCACAATAGGGAGGTCACGATTATTTTAATAATCGTGGGCCCTCCCCTTATGTGAGGGAAGTGTACAACTCTCGTGTACAAATGATTTTTCTCAAGCTGCAATTCTTCACACGAAATATCTTATACGTGGCAAAATCTGGTCCCACATTGCAGATTTTAAACATCATCATAGCCGCGAGTTTTATATTTCGTGGGCCCTTCTTGTCAATCTTTCCCAACCGTAGCACTGTAGTATATAATAACTGTAGACGTCTTATTTGTACACGTTTGTGGGAAAGTGGGCGTGATAGATGGGTTAATAATACCTGCATAGTAATTGGGTGGGCCCTGGTCGGTGGCGGTTGACGGTGGCCAACTAACGGAAACTACCTAGGACCAAAAGCCATGTTTGATTCCAATTTTTTGAAATCAACTTTTTAATCATATAATTTATCGAATTTTTTATCAACTTTTTAACCACAAATTTCTTCAACTTTTATCAAATCTACTGAAAATTCGTTTTTTATAAAACCAACCCATGACTACGTGAAATTTCACGTTTATCTTAAGTTATTTGCGTGACCTTCAGTTACTCGTTACATAATTAGTCACTACTTTAAACGTTATTCATTTAAAAAATTCAACGCCCACGAGCCACAAGTCATACCTTGACATCGATTAACGAATATTATATCAATGTTATGAAATTATAGATATTCAAAATAAAGTGTGATTCTTGAGAAAGAAAATCCCACGTTCAACAAAATAATCCTGAAATCGCTCAATTAACACCTAATTTTAATTGAATAATTAATAACATTAAAAAAATTCGACACTATAGAAAGTAAGAAAATGTCACCCTTGTTGGGGGTAAAGTATGAATGTTTTAGTAAGTAATAATGACTCCGACCATTATTATTTTAAAATATCTTCTTTATTCAACAAATCATAATTATATTATAACTCTTTTAAGACAACAAGTCCACGATTAAGACCAACTAAACAATACTAGAAACATTGAAATAGATCCTCAAAATTTGTCTCTAACTCTACGTGCCAACATCTCGTGCTCCATCGTTGATATAAAAATCACTGTGGCCGCACGTCTGAACACGGAGAAATATATTTTGTGGGCCCCTTTATTCTATCTTCCCGTAGATTACTGTAGTACAAAATAACTGGAGACGTATGATTTGTGCACGTGGAGGTAAAATGGACGTGATTGATGGGTTAGTTAGTTGTGAAGTTATGAAGTGGGGTCTGGTTAGTGTCGGTTGCGGGTGGCCAACAACGAGAAACTACCTAGGAGGGAAAATCGTGTAAAATGAACTCCACCATAATTTTTGATGGAACTGATTATCATTGATCCGTGCTCGATGTTTTAACAAATTGAAAATGTATTTTGGAATAGTAGATTGATGAAGAATGTGTGATTGAAAAAAAATGAAAGTTCTTGATGTGATTGAAAATATTATTTTATTGAAGAATGTGTGATTGAAAATAAGTACAAGAATAAAAATAAAAATTTTAATGTGACTTAAACAGGGGTTGAATGAGCCCCGTTTGTCCTCCATTTTTCAAATGTGCGTTTTTCTCTTCTTTATTTCAAATCACATCATTCAATAAAATAATATTACACGTAATTTAAAAAAAATTCTTATTTTTTTAACCACATATTTTGCGAAATATTACTATTAAAAAATGTATTTTTGTCCAAAATATATTTTTAATGGAGCTTAAACAAGGGTTAAAAACGTAGAAGTTTAAAAATAATTTAAATTATAAATTGATAAAAATGAACATAAATAAGTGAATATTATTTGTGAATTCTTCGAAATATAAAAATAAAAAGTGACGTGAAGGTTAATGAACATGAGCCAAATATAGACACTATTTCAGTAACATATTGTTGCTGAACTACAAATGAGCAAGGAGACAATTAAGGGTGTTAAATGCGACTCCACCCTCCATGCAATTCAGCTCGTTTCAAGGGAATTGGGCTCAATTCGTCCCACGAGCCACTTGTAGCTTATGCTACTACAGAGAGAGAGAGAGAGAGAGAGAGAGAGAGAGGGAGAGGTGCTTTCTTTTTCTCTTCTTTTCTTTTTTTTTTTCCAAAAAAAAAATTCTAAGAAAAGAATGGCGACTAATTATCGTAAATCAATGGCACATTATCTATTTTTATGTACAAGACGAAGAAAAATAAAAGCAAGAGTTATGATGATTTTATCCATGACCGTCAATGAAATTTGACTTGACTATGTTTTGACTCGACTATGTTTGTAAATCAATTGAAGGTTAGATGCATGTTTATCTATAATATATTAAATATCACATCAAGTGAGAATAGTTTATTTGACGATTATAAACCTACTACAATTCAATTATTTCAATAATATCTTACTTTTCGTTTTCAATATGTAATTAATTTACAAATTGTAATAAATATTACAAAATCATTGTTCACGCATGTATTCCATGTTATTAATTATTAATTAATTAATTAATATTCACGTTCATTTAATTAATATTTCCCCATTCACATTCACGTCATGTCCCTGTTATTAATTATCAATTAACATTAATATTCACATTCATTTAATTTATATTAATTCAAGAATGTAACTCGTTATTCATGTCCATATAGGTTAATAAACATTTAGTTTCACTTAGTTGAGGATTATATTATATTCATTTAGCCTCTATTTGGTAGAAATTAAAATCCAAATATTAATTTAAGTCGAAATCAACAATAAATTTTAATCACACATTTCATCGAACCAACAACTTTTCTACCACACATTTAATCAACTTCTATCAAAATCTTCTAAAAATATAATTTTAATCCCTACCAAATAGGAGCTTAATATAAATAATTTAACATTCATTGTCACGTATATATTTCTTGATATTAATTCTAAATTAATTAACATTCAAGTTAATTCATATATCGTATTTGCTATTCATTTTCATCTATTCATTTAGTTGTAATTCTAGTGCTCACATTCAAGCATGCATTTCGCTATTTATGTGCATGTATAATAATTAACATTTATTTTCAAGAGCTTATATTTCTCTTATATTTAGATCAAAATGGTAAATGACCGATCAAATATTACTTTCACATAACTTATAAAACATTTCAGAATAACGTGCGACACACGTTTAACTCCAGCTGAATAACAATTGAATAAACGTTCACGACACCTTTATTCCTTAGTAGTGTACGCGATGAAAATGGTTAAATGAACAAGTTTTTAATACTTTTTTACATTTATAATTCAATGCACAAAATGTGTCATTAATGAAGAATTATACCTAGGCATGAGATTATCCTAGTAAGGACCCACTCGACAGGTCTTTTGAAAAATCAAAAGTTACTTATGATATGTAAAAGCAATCTTGAATATATATGAATAATTTTAAAATTATGTTGTCTAGTTAGAATAGTTTTTAGAAAAAGTCGACCTAAAAAGTAAATTTTTTTATGAAACTCTTATACAATAGCTAAAAACAAAAACAAAAACAATACTAGATGTACCCTAAATTTGTTGAATAACTAGATCGATTTATCAATCAAGAATTCGCAATGCATGCTATAACCGCCCATATTTCTTAAATAATACATTAATCAAACTAGATTATCTTATAATTTTAAATTAAGAAAATGTTGGCCCACTATCTCTCAATTAATTAAAACATCAATTTTCACCGATTTCCGGATCTTTCATTCCGCCGTTATCTGATTAAACCCATATTTGGTGGGGATTAAAATCAGTTTTTTAGTAAATTTTGATAGATGTTGATGAGAAGCGTGGTTGAAAAATTGTGAGACTCACAATATGTGGTTGAAATGAATTATTGACTTTGACTTATATTAAAATCTAAATTTTAATCGATACCAAACCGTTTATAAATCCTAATGCTACATGAACGGTCCAAATTTTCTTGTAAAAAAAATAATAATAATAAAAAAAATGAGTCACACCAGAATCCAGATTATTCCATTAAATCACCGCTTGGCCGCTCTCACCTGGGAAAACTTTTGGGTCCTTACTAGATTCATCTAGTCAAAGAAGCGTTAAATACACATTTGGTCCTCATAGTTTCAGACAATATCATGTTAGTCCTTCGATTTTGTTTTGTTCCAATTCAATCACCAAGATTTCCTAACTATTTCAACGTTGTCATTTGGTATGTTATATTAACATGAAATCCTGCTCGTATCCCTCTGTGTACTAGCAAGACGTTAATTCCATTTCCACACAAGCACTAACCTTGATAAAAATGAAATGATAAAATTCCAAAAGTTTTTTTTTTATACAATTAAGGACTAATTTTAAATTTGTTTGAAACTTTAAGGGCCAAATGTGTATTTAACATAGTCAAAAAATCTCAGTCTAGAACCTATTTTTCTTTTTTTTTTTTTTTCTGGAAAAAAATCACACCCCATTTTCTATATAAACCAGCCCAATTCTCTTCTCCAAAATCTCATCACACTTCCAATTCTATCAACTCCATTTTCTATTCTCTCAATCCCAAATAGACCGTCAAAAATCTTCCTTTTGCTTGTAAAATTTTCACTTTTTTTATCAGCAACTAGCAAATCAGTACATAATGGTGCCAGAATTACTTAAATCCGCCGTGAGTAGGGTCACCGGCGCCGGTGGTGGTGGTCTAGCTAAGGCCAGAAGCCTACCAAGCCATGCATACGTAACATTCTTGGCAGGCAATGGTGATTATGTGAAAGGAGTGGTGGGGCTGGCCAAAGGGCTGAGAAAAGTGAACACTGCTTACCCTCTTGTGGTGGCGGTTCTGCCGGATGTGCCGGAGGAGCACCGCCGCATACTGTTGAACCAGGGGTGTATAGTCCGCCAAATTGAGCCGGTTTATCCGCCGGAAAATCATAATACCCAGTTTGCTATGGCTTATTATGTCATCAACTATTCAAAGCTTCGAATTTGGGAGGTATGCATTTTTACTAGCTAGTTATTTAAATTCGTGGGATTTTTTTTTATAATATATTTTGGCTGACCATGAATGAATTTATTTTTGAATGTTGATCACTTTGTTATCAACCTTCTTTGAAAATGATCAAAATCCAATTTATCCTTTTCAAGGCATGTTTTGGTAGCCTCGACCACGCAATAATGAATATGGTTAAGAGTCTATTTGACTTACTTTTAAACACGACCAAACTTGCACGCTCTACAAAAGAAAGAGAAGTTGATTCATTGTCGAGTAGAAGACGGTCTAATACTATCCGCTAAATATATAAATATTGTATGTTCCATAGTCTAGACAAGATAATACTTGTAACATGATAAAACAAGAAATTTAAACTTTATTGTTTTTCGTAAATTATTGTCTAATACTATGAGTCAACGGTGCCCTTAAAATCTTTCTTAATTTCTTTACCTCAACTAAATTTAGCCAAGCATGGTGGAACGCAAAAAAGAAGTTAAAATATCGTGGGTTCGCAAAACATGTCATGTTAATTTGTTTATAATCCTATGTTTATACTAAATTTGTTTTTGTATTATGTATGCAGTTTGTGGAGTATAGCAAGATGATATACTTAGATGGGGACATCCAAGTTTATGACAACATAGACCATCTATTTGATCTACCAGATGGGAAATTTTATGCTGTAATGGACTGTTTCTGTGAGAAAACTTGGAGTCACACTCCACAGTACAAGATTGGGTATTGCCAGCAATGTCCAGACAGAGTCAAGTGGGATGAAAAATTGGGCCTTAAGCCCTCTCTTTACTTCAATGCTGGCATGTTTGTTTTTGAGCCAAGTCTACCCACCTATTATGATCTACTGCAAACCCTCAAAATAACCCGTCCGACCTCGTTTGCCGAGCAGGTAATTAGGCAGCAGCTTGGCATGCACGATGAACAAGATTTTTATGTTGTGTGGACTATTGAGAAGTTTGTTACTTTACTAGTGCTTGATAACTGTGTTGATGATATCGTTACCATTATGGGAGTCTCGTACATAAATTTTGATCATTTTTTTTTCATTTTCCAATAGCTTGGAAAGGATATGTGAAATTTTAACCAGAAGAAACTAGAGAAACGTTGAATCAAATTTTACTCTATTTTCGACACATGGCAATTTGGAAGGGAACTTTAAATCGAATCATTTTCACTTAAAAAACATATGAGAACTTGTAGGTTGAGCACCTTTTTCAAGAAAAAGTCGAGCCGGAATTCACTACATCTTTTTTTTTTAAATATATATATATATATAAAGTCTCGTATATTTAGTGGACCAATTCGTAACAGACATTCGAGCCCTTGCTTTTGGCCCTTAATTAATTTTTTGGTTTCACTACGAATAGCTCTTTGCCCCTGTTTGTTTCACATTATTTCAACAAGGAAATGAAAATTTTGACCCATTTTTTTCAAAAAAGTGGGGTCACTATGACACAAAATGGTCAAATATTATGGCTCATCAATTGTAACAACGGTAAAAATTCTGCTTAATAGAGGAAACAAATGAGGGCTTTATTTACAATCCTTTAATTTGTGTACTAAATTTGAGTGTGTGCTTATATTTTGCAGGATTTCTTGAACATATTCTTTAAGGACATTTACAAGCCAATTCCCAACAATTACAACTTGGTTTTGGCCATGTTGTGGCGGCATCCTGAGAACGTAAAGCTCGACCAAGTTAAGGTTGTCCACTACTGTGCTGCAGGATCCAAGCCATGGAGGTACACTGGAAAAGAAGAGCACATGGACAGGGAGGATATCAAGATGCTAGTCAAGAAATGGTGGGACATTTATAACGACGAGACATTGAATTATATCGCCACTGCCCCGTCCGCTGCCACAGCCGGTGGTCAAGTGGCCGAGGCTAAGTTGACAGTGGCACCGACAGAAGCTGGTGTTGTTCATTTTATCGCCGCCCCTTCGGCTGCTTAGATTTGGTTTGTGTAGGTTGCTGAATTGTGAGAGTTTTTAGTTGGATTGGCTTATCTTTATGAAGATGGCCACTCCAAAGTTTGTTTATAGGGAACGAGTTTATGAAGTTCTTTATAGCTTTGGTTGGTGTGTTTGGACTTTAAAAATATCGAATGTTACCTCTATGAATGTTACCTTTATGGATGTTACTTTCTTGTTAACTATTTACAAATGGTTTCCTTTTGTGAACACCAATTTAAAATAGACGTGTTAAAATATGTCGTTGAATCAGATTTGAGCAGCTCTACATATGAAATGATGGTTTAGACATAACTTGCTCTCTGGTGTGGAATTGAGCTCAATGTTAAGGGTTGATGAGATTTTTTTAAAAGAAAATAAGTCTATCACGATGTGATCCCATCTAGATAATTTAGATGTGTCGGTTTAATATTGGTAATCTCAAACTTGAATACTTCTACCTAAATCATGGGGAAAAGACAACTTCAAATCCTTAATAATAAATTTGCTTATGTGCAAAAATGGTCCCCAACAAATACTGCAAAGACTATTCTACCCTTATGAAAGAACCATGTGACGTTTTTAATGGAGTTAATTGAACGACGGTAAGGACCACTTGTGCAACCAAAGGTTGAAATGGGATTTTATTGTCAAAGTCCTTTTTCGTGAAGAAAGTCCTTCTTAAGGACCATTTATGCAAATAAGAAAATAAATTTTCCTCGAAACTATTTCCATTGAGTGTCCCAACAACTGCCACGATTCAAACGACCTATGCTAACTACCAAATTCAGCTTATAAATTCCCACCAAATTTACAATCGTCGTCTAAATTAAAAACGAAGGAAAAATGGCGATGAAGGAGGAGAAATCTCTACCGACGGTGGAGATCAACAAATTGAAGTTCACCTACCCAGGAATTGATGGCCATCCTCCACCTGGGTCCGCCCCCTTGATCGATGATTTCAGTCTTGCTCTCAATCCCAGAGATCGCTGCCTTCTTGTTGGATCCAATGGCGCTGGTTCTTCCCTTTTTCACTCTTTTTTTAATGGGTTTTTTTTAATGATTTCCTGTAGTTTGGTGAATTTGGAGTAATGGGTTTGGTTTAATTTTTCTGGGAATGTTAGGGAAACTACGTTTTTTTTCCTAATTTCTTGTAATTTGTTGAATTTAGAGGAATGGGTTTGGTTTCATTATTACTGGATTGTAGGCAAAACTACGGTTTGTTTTTTGCTGATTTCTCGTAGTTTGATGTATTTGGAGTAATGGGTTTGGTTTAATTATTTCTTGGATTGTAAGGAAATTACCTTTTTTTTTTCCAAATTTCTTGTAGTTTGGTGAATTTTGAGGAATGGGTTTGGTTTAATTATTTCTGGGATTGAAAGGAAAACTACAGTTCATTTTTGCTGATTTTATGTAGTTTGATGAATTTGGAGTGATGGGTTTTGTTTAATCGTTTGTGGGGCAGTAGGGAAAAGTATGGTTATTTTCCTTTAATTTTCTTGTAGTTTATTGAATTTACAGGAAATGGTTTGGTTTAATCATTTCTGCGATGCTAAAGAAAACTACGTTTTATCTTTGCTGATTTCATGTAAGTTTGGTGAATTCGGAGTAATGGGTTTGGTTTAACTGTTCATGGGTTTGTAGGGAAAACTACAATACTGAAAATACTTGGAGGGAAGCATATGGTGGAGCCGGATATGGTGAAGGTGCTGGGAAGATCTGCATTTCACGACACTGCATTGACAGTTTCTGGTGACCTCTGTTATCTTGGTGGTGAGGTGTGTTGTTGTCTTTCTTGTTCTTTTACTGTTATGTTTTCTCATTTTCATCTGCTTTGAGTTCTTATGAATGCACATATATTTATGTACATATGCTTTCAGAATGAATTTTTGCCAAGTATTGAATTTAAATTTGAGGATGAATTGAGTTTTAAAGTTTAAATTGAAGTAATGTGAAGCCTTTTAACTTAATTATGTTGGAAACTCAGTATTCTGTGTTCTGGGAATATATGAAAACTTATCTTAGCTATTTAGCTGGAGTAAGGAAAAATGATTTAGTGGAAGTTAGTCATCCTGGATTAGACTATTTCGAGTAATTATCTTTTGCTTTTGGTTTGGGAAGTTCTATGTAGATTTTATGCATTCTTGTTGAGTGATCTTTATATGATTGCAAAATCTAAATTCTGTTGTTAAATATTATGAATAATATATAGTTGTTGACCAATGCAAACTTGTGTATTTCCAGTGGAGACGAGAAGTTGCTTTTGCTGGGTTTGAGGTTGCAATCCAGATGGATGTTTCTGCTGAGAAAATGATATACGGGGTTGCAGGTGTCGATTCCCGAAGGCGAGATGAACTAATAAAGGTATGAAGTAAGCAAGAAAATTTGTTTTGTGTACTGAAGACTTTAAAATTTATCTTGGTATTGGAATTGTGGTTGTTTGTGTTTTCGAAAAGATGCAACTAACTTCCCTTATTGGGAGGAAGGACCTTATAGAGGACTTCTGCCAAACCTTCCCGATCAACCTAATTGACCAGCGACACTGTGATTGATGTTAGGAAATTAATGTGGACCTGCATGCAACAAAATTAAAGTTGAGAAAAGTGGAAATAAAGTGGACACAAAAAGATTTATGTGGGAAACCCCAAAATTAATTCGGAGTAAATATCTTCAAGTTTGCTTCAGACAGCTTTAAGTAAAAGAGCCCGTTAAGTTCGGATTCTTCTTTTATTGCTACAACCAAAACATAAAACGAACTAACTGCCAAATTTGAGTCAATATAAAACAAGAGTGGAGACTAATGATGCCCGAAACTAGTGCTTGAAGAGTGGTTCAAATATCAGATTTCTAGAGGCAGAAATAAGAATCTGCTCATACACACAAGAGATAACTTTGTTTCACGGGGTGCCTTTCTTCTTAGCACAGAAAGGGACACCGTGCGGCAGTAGTCTGCTCCGCTAGACTACCTTCCACATTTTCTCGGTCGTTTCGGGACGAAAGAAGATTTGATTACAAAATGCTGAAAGCTTAAAACACAATTGAAGAAAACTTGATCATTGATTGCTT
>CAIGRN010162112.1:0-12245 GCA_903798345.1 Fraxinus anomala | reverse complement strand
AAACTTAATTAATTTGAAATTATTTAATTGATTTCACTTAATTAATTTTAAAGAAATTCCATAATTTAACTATTTTAAAATTCTTTAATTACGTAAAATTATTTAATTAATTTAAAATTCTGTTTTAATTGAAATTCGGTAATTAATATAATTCATTTTTGTAGTTAATATTTTAGACCAATTTTAACTTAATTCATTTTTTTTTTTATAGATTCACAAAACGTGATTAAGATAAAATCACTCCCTACAAAAAGATAAAGAGAAACTTTTTAAAATTAAAATAGTTTATTATTGATTAAATTAAAATTAGAAAATAAATATAGCCATATATAGCTCTTGTTTGGTGTGGATTAAAATCAAATTTTCAGTAAATTTTGATAGAAGTTGATGAAATGTGTGGTTGAAAAGTTGTGGATTTCATGAAATATGTTTTTAAATAATTGTTGACTTTAATTTGGATTAAAATTTTGATTTTAATTTCCCGTCAAATATGGACATAATAAAAAGAATAGAAGGGGGAAAATTAGAAATTTATGCTAAAAGGATTAATGATAATTTTTGAAAATAGAGGAAGTGTTTCCATTATTGTGATAAACCTTTAGGAGTCTTAATAATTTACTCTTAAAGTATTATAATTCTTTTGGAAAATTACGGAGACCTCCATGATGTCCCACAATTTTAGTGACACCTCATTTACATAAATCTCCATTATTTCAGATTCCAAATATTCGTGCCCCCGTGACCACTTTCTTTTTAAGTGTTAGTATAAATAACAATGATATACTTAGAAATTCGAAAAAGAAATGCTTCGACAAATGGAGTGGAAAATCCCTCCAATTTGCATTGTCATGTCTTGAATGTGATCATGCCCCGAATGGTAAGAAGCGGGGATCAAGAACATATTTCCTGATCAAATCTATTTATTTCATTTATGTTTTTAAATTTAATTCGTGTTTAAAAATAAAAAAAATATTAAAAAATAAATAAATGAGGACACTTTGATCCCAATTTACCCCTCAAAAAGTCCTCAAAGAGGCAGATATGGGAACGATTGCCTCCGGCCATTGCTATCATTTGATTGCTTTTTTGAAAAGACAAATATTATAATCATGAAAAAAAAATTGATCAAGAAAAATATACGTTATTCGAAAGAGAGAGAGATTTACATATTTTTTTAAGAAGAGATGTGTCACAAATTGTTATAAACTTCACGAAACAATTAATAATTTTTCTTTTTATTCAGGCTTACAAAATATCTTTATGAGTTGGGAGTTTGATAATGAACGAATTAAATAACAAGCATTAGTATAAAAAATCGTCGTCTTGGAAAATGGGCATACTGACTACTTAAGTATTTTCTATTGAATAGTCAAATAGTACTATGACATCTAAACTTTGGGATAAGGGGTGAAAGATTATGGTAAAATATATAATGTTTTGAAAGAGTTAGGGTCGTAACTGGAATTATTCTATAATTAAATTGGGTATTCTAGAGTCGACTGGACATTATCTAATTATTAGATCTGAGGTAACACATGTTTAATCAAGTCCTTGTGGTAGTTCTTTAAAAATATTCGGTCATAATTACAATTATTATAAAAAAAATTTGAACTTAATTGTAATTACTATAAATTATAATTGGTATGAACATTACAAAATATACATAAAACATCTAAACGATTTTATATTTTGAATTAACTTTTTTTTTTTTTGCCAGTAATCCTTCCTTCGCGTCCCAACAAGAAGATGATTCATTCAATTCGTTTGGCATCAAAGTTGTTTTTATCAACGGTACAGGAGTCAGGACTTGCACGTTCTGCGCTACTCAAGTTTCGACCCGAACCCGATCCATATAACTGTCTATTTCACCCGCGCGTGCACACACGACGGAAAAGCCGTTCTTCCAATAAACACACACGGAGCAGCAAAGGGTAACAAAAGTAAGGCGGCGGCTTTCTCCTTCCGGCGAATATGGCGGCGGAGGACGACGACACCTTCGGCAACTTTACTTTCGCATCCTTCCCTCCAAATCCTCCTCCTACCACCACCTTCCATTCTCATCATTTAGCACAATCCAATGGCATTAATTCGTCCACCGACGATGATGAATGGGGCGATTTCGTCCAATTCCCGTCGCAATTCTCCTCCATCCAATCAGAACCCTCCAAGTCTTTTGATTCGTTCGAGGTCGCTGCTAATCAATCAGGCGATACCAAATTGGTGTCACCGACTCGGTGGGTCAAACCGAGTGGCGCATTGCCACTTTCCTTATTTGGGGATGCAGAGGAGGAAGAGCATCGGGCTGGGGTTTATCTCAATTCCAATTTTGGTAGTAATGGATCGGATTTGAAAAGTGTTGGTAATACTAATATTTTTGGGGTTAATGACATTATTGCCAATCTGTATAATCAGACTCCGCAGGTGAAGTATGAAAATGGATCTGGTACGAGTTCCAGCCCCAGAGTTGATTCCAATGCGAATGATTTGATTTTGGATAATAAGAGTCAGGAGGTGAAGGTTGAAAATGGATTTTATTCCAGCTCGAAATTGAATGCTGTAAGTTCGGGATTTAGTGAGTGCAACCTGGATCTTAGTGGGATGAATTTGAATTCTAGTGTCAATGGTACGAAAAGTTTCAGTGATCAGAGGCATGAAAATGGATCTGGTACGAATTCCAGCACCAGGGTTGATTCCAATGTAAATGATCTGGTTTTGGATGATAAGAATTGGGAAGTGAAGGTTGGAAATGGAGTTCATTCCAGCTCGAATTTGAATGATGTACGTTCAGGTTTCAGTGAGTGGAATATGGAATTTAACGGGATGAATTTGAATTCAAATATAGATGGTACTAAAAGTTCAAGTGATCAGAGTCTTGAAAATGGATCTGATATGAATTCCAGCTCCAGGGTTGATTCGAATGTGAATGATTTGGTTTTGGATGGAAAGAGTAGGGAGGTGAAGGTTGAAAATGAATTTGATTCCTGCTCGAAATCGAATGCTGTAAGTTCAGGATTTATTGAGTGGAATATGGATTTTAACCAGATGAATTTGAATTCTAATGTCGATGGTATGAAAAGTTTAAGTGATCAGAGTCAGCAGATAAAGAGTGAGAACAGTGGGTTGAGTATTAAGTTGAATGGATCATATCCATATCAAGATGGCTCAAGCTCGCATCTTTTTGGTGGATGGACTTTGGAATTGAATAAGTTCAGCTCCAGTGCAAACACATTAAATGCAAATGTGATGAGTTCAAATTTAGATATGAACGTTAGAGAAAAGGAATTAGATGGCGCTGCATGTGATGACGACAAGGATGATGACGAAGATGAAGGATGGGAATTTAAGGATGCGTATTCAGAATGGAGGCCTGGAGATGTGAATAATATGGTAGGGAAGATGGTAACAATTTTCATGATAATTCTAACTGCTGTGTGATAGAATTTTTTAAGCTTATTTTTGGCGTTTATATTAGGAACTTTTTGGTCAAGATTTCAAATTCAATGGATGGTAGGCCAAGAATTGCACAGGGGTATTGCTTATTGTCCTCAAATTTTAAGTTGTTTAAATATACTGTCATGCTTTGCAGTTATCTGAAGATAAACTTCCTACTTGGATTGCAAACAGCATTTGCTTTTAGTGTATGATTTGGAATGGATTTATATCACAGCTTAATAAAGTATATTAGATTACTTGATTGTGCCATGAAAATTATGTACATATATGAAATTATATTTCCACCTTGAATGCAGCTTATACATTTAATTTATGTTTTGAAGGTTGATTCCGAGGTGCATGCCTTTTCTGACAAAAATGCATACTCATCTGGGATTGGCGATGGATCAATTGATTTGTTTGGCACTGCAAATCAGTCTATTGATTTATTTTCCAATTCAACTGAAGTTGATTTAGTTTCCACCTCCAGTGATTTTCATAGTAGTTCCCAGGAAGTGAACTTATTTGAGGTTCAGTCAAGTATAGCAGCTCCAATCAGTTTTATTTCAGATACAAACTTAAACATTGAACGGACAGATATTAAAGATGGGTTGAACCCTAATTCGGATGTTGGATATGCTGAATCTGATTATGGTTTTGGGGAATTTACCACTGCATTCTCAGAAAGCGAACCAAAGCCAAGAGTAAGTTTTAACTGTCCTCCCTTGATTAGTTAGATTCTTATGGCATTGCACGACTGTGCATGATGAATTTGCTTACATGTTTCAGGAAGCATTGGATGATGATATGCTTTCTCCCTCTAAAGAAGCAGTATTGATGCTGGATGGCAAAGTTCAGGTTTGTAATTAATTATTTAATTGATAAAAAGCATATAGCTGGAGTTTGTACATCCCAATATTTTATGTAATTTCTCATTAATTTATAATATTGATATAATCCTCCTATATCTCTATTTAACCTTTTGTTGTGGATGTGGGCAAGGACCCCTGCTAGTAGATTTTATCAATTTATAGTCCACTTCCATTCTGTAATCCAGTATAGCAAATTTTCTAGATCCACGTGCAATGTATGTCATTGTGCTCCATGTTTAGTTGGACAATATAAATCTTTCTGTTGGTTTTCCGTTTTGCTCTATTAGTAGTCTATCATGTTTTTGCTGCATGTTCATTGCCTTCAAGAATATCGGTTCTGCATGCCTCCACACTTTGTTTTGATGTAAAATTCCTACACCTCAATTTAATATTTATTTATTTATTATTATTTTTTTGTGGTGGACAGTTTAGGCAAGGTAGGACCCTTGCTAGTTGCTTTTATCTATTTTAGTACACTTCTATCACATACTACACAGTATAGGGAAGTTTGCTAGATCCAAATGCAATGTATGCTGTGGTGCTCCATGTTTAGTTATACAAAATGAATCTTTCTGTTGGTTTTGCTGTATCAATAGTCTATCGTGTTTTCTGTTGCATGTTCATTGCCTTAAAGAATATTGAATCTACATGCTTCCAAGTTTTGCCTTTCTGGCTCCCAAACTTAGCCTTAAACTCTTAAACACATCAATTCAAACTTTGGCCATTGTATCTTTTGCTCTTCATTCTTATCTGCATATCCATCGAGCCGTGTACTCTTAAAACTGATACATTTGTGTTGGAGAAATATCTTTTTCCCATGAGAGCAAAATAGAAAATGGTCATCTTATGCTTGTGCTCTAAAGTCCCTAGAAGACTTCAGGTGGAAAAATTGTAGAGTGAAATTCTGAGTCCTAGGATTTGGTACGCTTGGTTAAATGTGATTGGTAAGACCTTTTCCTTTCTTTCTTTTCTTTTTTTTTTTTTTTTTTGGAATGTTGAATATTATCTCGTTTATGGAGTGCATATCACAATATTAAGAATGGTTACAGGAGTTACATTTTTGGTTTTCTTGCATGTAATAAGATGAACAGTTATTATGTACAGAAGTTCATTTCACTTAGTATCCTTGTATAGTTCAGGAAGAGAGTTACCCCAAGAGAACTTTTAAATATCCAGAGTTATGATGTCATTTGCTTCATTATAGGCTTTGAGGGCCCTTCATTTCTTTGTCTGTACTGGCATCTTTAAAGTTCATTTATTTTTTTCTTATTCATAGACCGTGTATTTGGCTTTCCATACTCCACCTTTTCAGAGAACAAACGTTTATCTTCCGCTACCAGGAAAAGTGATTGCATCACATAACTAAATTTAATTCTGAGTTTACTTATTTTGGTAGCCAATTTTTCTTTGTTTTCCTTCATATAATTGTTTCTCACTTTTTTAGGGGAAGGAGACTAAGTCAAAGAATCATAAAGGTGCACTGCCCCTATCTATCTTCGGCGATGAAGAGCCAGAAACTAATGGTCATGTTGATGTTCAAGATGCTTTTATGCATCAGCCCACTTCTTATCAAAGAAATGGTCATGCTTCCAACTCAGTTATTTCAATCAATGATCTTATATCAAATTTATACAGCCAAGTCAAGCAAGCTTCTTCTGTGGACACCGTGCAAAAACCAATTGAAATCAAGTTGAGCCCATCTGATGCAGTGTCCAATTCAGATGTAGTGCATAATGATAATACATGGGAATTTATGGATGCCTCATCTGAAAAGAGAAACAACGATGAGGCCTCTCTTTTTAGTGTTGAAGATGATCATTTGATCAGCTCTTCCAAGCTGCAGCTGAATAATTTTATAGATTATTATTCTAGATTAATGGATGAGTTGTGCTTTATTGCTGAAGTTCATATTGAGAGACTAAAGGTTTGTTCTAGAAAGAAACAATTGTCCTGTATTTCATTTTTTATCAATCTTTCTGAATAACTGCTGAATGTTAGAATCATCCTTTATTTATTTATTTTTTTGTGGGTCAGAATGCTCAAAGTAGTGCTGCTCTTTCAAGCGAATTTGCAAAAGTGGCAGCTCTTGATAATGAAATCCTGGTACGTCATCCATTTACTCGTGCCTGCTTCCAGGGCTGTTCTTAAGTTTCTTAAGATCTAGCTCTTTGTTCTATAAATTATGTCAGAAGTATATTTGAACTTCTACGAGATATGAAGCTCGCTGTACTGATATTCTTACTTTTTTCTGTTCTGGATTCTTAAAGAATGAGTGCATTTAAAAAATATAGACTATGTGTTGGGAGGCATGCTCAGAAGTCGGAAACTTCCATTTTTAAAAAATACGGAACACATGAAGAAAATTGTGAATTTCTATCATTTTTACCAACAAAAGATGCTAACATTTCCTTGTAGTTTAGACAGAATTCAGATATGGGACATTCTTGTTGACAATGAAATAATTTATTGTTCAAAATCAAGTTTTGATTGGATTGAAGTACGAAATACAGTGATGGGACTCTGGAACTGTCTTCTTTTTAATAAAAATGAAGTTATTGTGCATATTGTACATTTTCGAATCTTGTTTACTTCGGAAACATCTATGATTTCTGTAGTTAAACACTATTCAAATGTGGAATATTTTTGTTGATAATCAGACAAGTAAATGGTAAAAAAGGCAATTAAGCACGTTTAATTCGAAGTAAATTCTAAATATGTTGTCGGTGACATTCTGTGAAACTTTCTTTATCTCAATCTTAAAATATCTATATTAAATCTAATACTTCCTATAGTTTGGACACATTTCATATCTGCTATGTTATAAAAACTGGCCAAACAGACCGGTTTGACAAGAAAAAGCTGGAACTGTTCTGGTTTAGGGTAAAAAACCGGAAACTTTGGAAACGTTCATAGGAGCCAAGATCTGGCTGGTTCAAAACAAAGTTTTGGTTTTTATTTTCCCTACCTGTTTGCCCTTGGACTCTTTAGCTTTTCCAGGTCGATGCTCCAGTCATTTTTTTAAACATTGCATATATAGGACATTAATTTTTTTTTTTTTTTTTTACAATCAATAAATTTATGATTAAATATTAATTCTATTTTTAGCTTCTCACACATTCTTCATTTATTACATTAGTAGTTCAAGTCTTTTTCTAATGATTCCTAAGTGTAGTCACATTGTTAAGTTTTTGATTCAGCAATATGGGATTAGTTAAAGCTGGAATGAGGAAGTACTTGAACTGTTGGATATCATATTATTGTAAGAAATATATAATTCTCTCTACTGCAGTGGAGTGCCTTCATTTGACTTTGTGTAGCCAAATGGACTGGTTTCCAGAGCATAATTTCTTGCAAATGTATTTAACTTTTGAGTTAAATTGTAAAAAGATTTCCATCATGTATTGGAGTATCTTCAAGAGATTCTCTATTTTTAAATAACATATTTTACAATTTATAGAGCATTTATAAATTTAAAGAATAAAAAATTTCAGTACTCCTACAGACTCTTTATCTTTAGCATTTAATTTTACTATTCCCAGAAAATATTTATTATTCTTTCCTATCTTTTATTTTCACTTGCTTTCCTCTAAATTATTATACTATTTTTCTCCATTAAAAATTGAAATACTTTGAATGCATTTAATTATAGAGAGTGAGTATTTTAAAATTTTAATTTGAAGAGTTTATTCGAGCTTAATTTTAAAGATTGACTCTTTAAAATAAAGAGTATTTTATGTTTAAAGAGCCTCTTGAAAATACTCTTACTATATAGAAACTTCTTTTAACTAAAAAAGCAAATTAGTCAATATACAATTTGGCTCCCAGAAAACATCTGTATAGACGTGAAAATTCAAAGCATATAATTCCACTGTGGTTGGAGGTGGGTATTGGCTCCCAAAACCCATCAAATTTCTTTTCTTTCTTGGTTTTCAAATACGCATACATATTTAGGAGCAGCAGCCAATACACCCACTGTTGGGGTGTTTAACCAGTCTTCGCATAACCCAAATCCTTGTGGGCTGTGAGACAAGAAACCTGTGTCGAGAGCAAGACAAGATGACCTTTCTTTGAAAACAGATAAAGTTGTACTTTTTTTTATTTAGAATTTCATGCTTAATTTTCACTGTAGAATGGATGTGTATTCCTCCGTCCATCACCAAAGTTACTTTCTGTCAAATCAGTTATCGGGATTAGTTACATGGAACTGAGCTTTCTCACATGGAACAAAAGTATCACCATCTTCTCAAAACTGCTCATAAACTAACATTTGTATTCTGTAAAATACCGTAATAATCTATTAGATTATGTGTAATTTGAACAATGCATTTATAAACATGTAATAATAGAATCTCCATTTTCTAACAATTATGTGTAATTTGAACAATGCATTTATAAACATGTAATAATAGTATCCCCATTTTCTAACAAGTGCTCATGAGAGACACTTCTATACTGCACAGAAGTAATAATTATTTAGCATATATGTAACTAGAACAAAATATTCAAGTGACATCCACGCTGGTGGATGAGTTTTGGGGCTGAGCATGCAAGTTTCCTTTTGTTAAGAGTTTTTAATGTATTCCAATTTGCTTCTTGATTTTTTTATTATTTTTTTTGGAGGTGTTGGAGTATATTTTTCTAAATCTAGCTGCATATTTTGTATAAAATGTGCATGATAGGGAATTATTTTTCAAATAGCATTTGCCCACCTTGCTTTTCTCATGTTTCTCTAAATAATTATACTATGCTTAGTGATTTATCCAGAACTTTTAAGGTTGTGGTGATGACTTCATTTTGATAAAGTCCCATTTGTATAGAATGGTTTCACCCGTTTGAATGGATGACTTGTTTTCAATTTTTATTTAGTCTTGTACTCGTGTTGTGCTTTTAATGTTATCAACTGATGTCTTTGCAATCACTTGTAGGAGGCATCCAAGGAACTTGATCAAATGAATGTTATATTTAAAGAAGACGATTCACTGGATCATCCTTCAGGAGAAAGTTATCTCAAGGAATTTATTGAAGTTCTATTGGAGCCAAAGTTTCTAGTACTTGAATCAGAATATCACTTATCAGAAAAATTGTTACTAGTATGTAGTTTGTTCCTTAATCTCAATTTTTATTTTTAATTTTTTTTTCTTTCAATAACAAATAACAAAAAATCCTTGCCACTTTTACTTAAGTTATAGATAGTTTCTTGATCTTAGCCCCTATTTGACCCACATTATTTTTCTCATTCTCATTCTCATTCTTCTACTCATTTTCAACCACACATTTTTTAATAAAATAATATTTTCCATCACATCAATAATATTTCCTTCTTTTTCAATCACACATTCTCCATCAATCTACTATTCAAAAATACATTTTTAATAAAATAATATTTTTTATCACATTAATAACTTTCTCTTTTTTTTCAACCACATATTCACCATCAATCTACTATTTTAAAATACATTCTTCCAAAATAATGTGGCTCAAACACACTCTTATTTTTTTAACCTTTTCTGCATGTGTTTTGGTTGTTTAGTCGTTTACTAAGTTTTTTCTGATTAATAGGTGGAGCAGGATCTTAGATTAGCCATAGAACTTATTAAACATACGACAACAATGATTAAGATATTGAAGTTAGGAACATTGGACGAACAACAAGTGTATGTTACCACATGGTCCAAGATGATCTCTGTTTGCAGTCAAGAGTTGAAGCATGGTTCCTTAATTTGGAAGCAGGCAATCGAGAAGAAAATTCAAAGTCAGATACTATCTGAAACTCAAGGTATGGCACTATTAATTTTTTGTTATCATGTTAAGGCCACTGTTTGAGTATAATTATATTTTCTTTATCACCAGTTTTATAAGGTTGAATGATTTTAGAATATGACTGGGCCACTGGCTATGATAACGACTTGAAAGGTTCACCTTATAAGTATGCCTAATAAGTAAATAAGTTTTTAAAATATACTTATTTTTTATTGGTCAAAGTTACGAGTACCTAGAATAAAGGAAACTCGCTACTCATTGGTAAAAAAGAGAGAGAGGACCAATTGAAGTATCCGCTGGTCCTTGGACACTGCAGTGTCTGCCTTGGAAATATTCCATTCCTGTATTCCTTAAATCAATCTTGGCTTGATAGCACGGTTTTGATTAGGCAAGTTATTTTTTAAATTAGCAACTTTTTTTATTTGATGTAAGAAAAAAGTAATACATCCAAACATGCTTGGAAACAAAGTGTTACTTATAAACTTTTGCCTTTTCCTGTGGTTAGCCTAACATGCTAGGACTCTGCGTGCTTATTTCTAAATTTATGATTCTTGTATTCGTGATAATAATGTTGACAGGAAGGGAGTTTATATTAGCCCTCGGAGAGATTTACAGGGTTGTAGTGATACTTGAAGCTTCGGCCAAAATTTTCAAGCCTTGGACCATATCCTGTTGGTCAAGCATCGAAATTCTTCTAGAGGAATGTCATACTCTATGGTCAACTTCAGGATTTGAAGAAGCTCTTATGAGCGTTTCAGAAATGTCTTCATCTGATGATGCATCACTGATGAAGTCCATTAAGTACATTAGTGGTCTTGATGCATTTGCTCTTCAAAACTGTGTTTTCACACAACATGAATCTTTATGCCGGCTATCAATTTTATCTGTAGGAGCAGTACCAGGTGGGTAAACTTCACTAAAATGGGACGTACAAATCAAATCTATCTTAGCTTCTTGATATTATTTTCCAATGATATTCAGGTTTTTTTATTCAATTTTTTATTTTTGTATTTCTGAACTCAGGCATGAAGATGATAATGTGGGAAGATGAACAGTACTTTGTGACAGTAGCGAATTTGTGGGCTAATATGGTAAGCCATAATCCTCCTGAATTGCCGCATTTGCCCATTGGTCGATGAGGCAAAACAAATAAGGAACGAGGTTCTTTCAATCAGCATCACATTGGGTTGAGATAAGTTCCTCAACAAGGTTTGATGAAGAACAGCAATGTATTCATTCATTTCTAGAAATGGGGCACTAATTTTGTCTTTTATTTGGCTTTCTTTTTGTATAGGTTGTGTAAGAATAGTGGATATATTATTATTTGTTGTAGAAGCTTGCGTCGGTATATACGTATTCCAGATTAAAAGTTTTGGTTTGGATTATAGAAAAACAATTTATTTTTGGCCTCTAAATGTCAGTTATTTTGCATAATGTGAGATCTTTTAATTAAAAAGTGACGTGTGTAGACATAAAAATAATAAATAAATAAAATAACAAATAATGGGTTGAGTCGATTTAAATAATTAGTCCAATTAAATTCACTAAATTAAAACCTGTTAAAACCTATGAAATTTTAAAAGTCCAATCCACTACTTCAAAATCCACAATTATTCAATTATAATTATTATAGTTGAATTAATTGAGTGGTTATTAAAATTGATCACGAATTTCTTCTATAAATAGAGTCAAAGGTTCAAGGAGAAAGGGGGGAAAAAGGCACGAGTGCAGAAGAAAATTACGAAGTGCTGAAGAAATTTTCCAACTTCAAGTCCGTCGAATACAAAGAAGATTAAAATCTTTTTCAAATCAAGCAAACTCAAGAAGATCAAAATCTTCTTCGAATTAAATCAAGACCAAATCCAAAGTTTCGGAGTGCAAATTCAAGCTCCGAAATACAAGCGTCGAATAAGTCAAGTCATCGACAATCAAATTCTCGACAAATCTCGAAACCAAGGATTCAAGCGACGTTGTCCCTCGTCTTCAAACATCAAGATCATTAATCAGAAGATTTTTGCAATTTTACAATTACAAGAAGTTTCTTATCCATTTGTATTTATTAAAAATACAATTTGTAACGATTTCTGTATTTTAATACGCGAAATCCGTCGTACAAATTTCTTAGCACGCTCAGTGGGACCTTCTCGTCCTCTCATCTTTTGATCTCAGAATCTTCAACTT
>CAIGRN010162075.1:0-22963 GCA_903798345.1 Fraxinus anomala | reverse complement strand
TTTTTTGCGATTGGACATGAGCCGGCAACCAAGTTTTTGGACGAGCAGCTGGAGGTGGATTCTGATGGGTATGTAATCGCGAAGCCTGGCACTGGCTTGGTTGTGTGATGGGAATGCAGGTGGCGATGAACGGTGAGGTTCCAATGAAACTTCATGCGCTTTTTGATTTTATTAGCAAATACTGAACTGGTTTCTAGTTTGGTTTGGTTGGGGGGGTTGGGGTGGGGTGGGGTGGGGTGGGGTTTTTTTAATTCTTATATTTTAATTTTTTTATATGAAAAATGTAAAATTACTCATTTAACGTTTAAAAAGAGTTAACAATTGGTCAAACTTTTGATTTTTGATCAACTAACAGTCAAACTAATGGTTTCTGTTAATTTGGACTGGCGCTACGATTTTTTTAAAGGTTTGATACATTTGGTAGCACAAATAAAAGATTTGGGCAAAGCCGGCATAAATGTGAGATTTGATACCGTAGCTGCAATTTTCTCTTGATTTTATAATATATTTGATTGACTTTATTTTTTTTTATGAAAAATGTTATTTTTTCACTCGAATTCATATTTTTGGAGTGTTTGATTGACAATTTTTTCTTAAAAAATATTTTTCAACTTTTTGTCATGTGATCATATTTTCCTCCAAAACAAGGAAAACATTTTTTTAGTGAGGGATTTTTATTTTTTTAGGTAATTCACTCTCTCTTTTTCTCTCTCTCATCTATCACTTTCCTATCATTTATCCACCAATAAAAAATGGACAAGTATAATATTTTATACATTGAAAATTAAATAAATGAAATACATTTAATTAATAATTTCATACAATAAGTTTTAGATAATTGAATTGCTTAAAATTGATTTTCTTTCCATTCTCGTAATCAAATGCACTCTTATTGTTTAATTTTTTAATGAAACAATAAAATTACTCTCCTCAGAAATATAGCAACAACAGCAGTATGAAAAGATATTCACAGATCCAAAGTAAATATTGAGGTAGAAACGGTAATAGGTATGATAACTAAGCCCCAGTTTGGTAGTCTTTTTTTTTTTTTTTGGGAAAAGTACCGTTTTGAATAATGAATTTTTTTGAGTATATGTAGTTAAAAAGTAAGAGAATTTTTGATTTTACATGTAGACCATTTTATTATGTGAATGTGTGGTTGAAATTTTGATATACGAGTGGCTAATGCGATAAGAAACCGTGACTCAATATATCGAATTGGATTAAATATTGTTATTTTTTTAATGCAAAACTCATAGATTAAAGTCCTTGAGACTACTATTTTTGTGGCTGAATTTCATCATTTAGACATAATTTGACAGTAGATAGAGTGTCGTTTAACTTAATAAGTGATTTTATTTAGATTAATTTTATAGAGAGTGTTTTCGTTTGGAAGAGGAAGCTAGGATTTTTATTTTCCTTTAAAAGTTAGAATTAAGGTTCATTGCTAATTAGTTATTTTTTAAAAGATATAAAATTGATGGAACGATATCTCGATATTCTATTTGAATCAACGAGATTGGATTTGTTTTTGTTATTTTTTATGTTTTTTTGGCTACATTATTGTTGACAATAAAATTACGATCAACAAATTCCTCACATAATCAAGATTTTCTCTTCCTAAATTCACTAGTTTTGTTGCTCAGATTGGAGCAAGAGTGGAAATGTTTATTCGGCATGGAGTTCTTATTGAAACTATAGATATTTTTTATTTTTTTAATATATATATATATATATATTTAATGTAGAGGTATATTATGAAAAATATATAAAAAAAATTATATTTGCAACTATATATTTTCTTTAATCTATGTGAAAATAGAAACAAGCTATTTTTTCGAGGCAAATATAATTACTCTTTTATTAATACCTGTTTTCACTTTGATCACAATTGACATTTGAAATGAAATAAAACAAAGCAGATTCTCCAAAAGCACCAATTATCCTTTTGATTTTGCTAAAAACTAAGCGAACGCTCTTTCTAATCCACTTTAATCATTGATTTTTGCATTATTAAAGGTAATTTAAAAATAAACCATGTCTTGGGATAAGATGAGTTTTTTTACTCACTTTATTCTACTTAATAATGATACCATATTAAGATAAACTTTTGATTACTTGTGATTTGTTAGTTAAACTAAAAAGGAAATAAGAAAAATGCTTATGCAACTTAATTTCTAATTTGAGTAATCAACAAATTATAAGTGAGAGAAGTAGAAATTTGGTTCTCGAAGAAATATAACTGATAAAATAAAAAGTTACGAAAAGCGGCTTTTTTTATTAGTGAAATTGAAGATGAGCACTATTTTTAAGTACGATCAAATATGCTAATGATCGCTTGAAGGGGAAGAAATAAAATTAAGCTATTGGAGCCAAAGTAATGGCTTTATGGTGAAGTAAAAAAATAAAAATAGTAACGCTATTTACTCGAACAATCTATTTGGTAGTGATCGCTATCACATAATACAACTTTCAAATTGAAATAAGTATCACCTTTGTGGATTGCATAAAAATTGTAATTTATTTCAAATTACTCTCATTAATCTTTAGAATTATGTCAAGTGTACATTCTTAGATGTACATTGTTTTCTACACGAGTTTTAAAAAAAAAAGTTTTTTTAAAAAATGTCTAATGATGTTTGTAATCTTTAATGCATGAATTAACATTTATGTGTTCATAAATAAAGTTGATTTGACATTCTCATTAATTTAAGGGGAACTTTTATTGATTCTATGCCATAATTCCACATAAATTGATGTTATAGCACCATTGATGTTAGATAAAATTATTTTGAAAAAATTGACACAAAATCAACCTTGTATAAAAAGTTGATCTTCAATAAAATATGACTCGACTTTGTCAAGCCGTCATGGCAAAGAACAAACAAATATTGGGAGGTATTTGTCTAGATTAGCGGCTTTCATAAACGAGTGACTTAGCAATATTTAGTTTCAGTTGTAAATGATCAAACTCTATTTCTAACCACACAAATACTATCCACTTAACTAGCATTCACTTATATCGATTTACAAATTTACGTGTCTTTTTGTTTATCTAATTTATCTTGAGAAAGGAAACACACTTCCGTCCCTGAGTTGGAGACCAAAACATTATTAGTTGGTTGATGACATGACTAAAGTAGGTATGTTGCTTAGCAAATCTTTTCATATTCCATTCTTATTGGTTGGGATGAATGAGACTAATCAAAACTCGAAAGAGCCAATCGCGCAAGTAAAGTCGGGAAAAAAGAACTACTAAATATATAATTAGAGTACGATTGAAAGATAAAAAGAAAAGGAAAATTTTGACGAAAGGTACTTTGGGGCCTAGTAAAAGGCTAAACAGGGACACTGTACAATTTCTTCAGTAAATCTTTGGGCTTTTATATGGGCCCCATCTAGCCCACATATCGCTCTCACTCTCACGGTGCGTTTGATATTTCTTCAAGTGGAAATTACACTCACACATATTTTTAACTTTTTAATTTAAAAATAAGTTTTAAAAATTTTTTATTCAAAAATCAGGTAACAATTCAAATTTTTAATATTAGTAATAATATTATAAATTTAAACTAATTTATACCCAATTTCACCCCCACCCCTACCCTTACCTGGAGTTTCAATCCAAACTCCATTCACTTTCCTCTTTCCTTTTCTCTCTTTACCTCTTCCTTATCTCCTCTCTACCTCCCTGCCGTCGCTACAATCTAAGTTGAGTTGGAAGCAGGGTTAGGGCGCATTGCATAGAGAGGGGCTCAATGTGGAGGTGGCTCTTGTGTCGTTGATATGGGATGGATAGAGTATTAGGATGAAGGTTGTGACACAGAATTCCGGTGGCAACAATAAATTCGTGTGAGAGATTGAAAGGCATTAGTGATCGTGTGTTGAGAATCAAAGTTAGGATTAAGGACTTAGGCGGTGGTGGACAATTTGTTAAGTTGCGACTAATTAATTTAATAATTTGTGATCGAGATAATTGTAACTAATTAATTTGATAATTTGTGAATGTAAAATAAGTTGTGACTTATAAAATTTGTTCGAAAAATAATACGGGATCTATAAATTTGATAATCGGTGACCGATAAATAAATTATGATTATCTCCATTTTGCTTTATAAAATTAGCAAGAAAAAATAGTGTTTATTATACACATTTGGTGGGTTAAATTAAACAAAAATAAACAATAATGTAGAATAAGATGCACATTATCCTACTTAATCCATCGTTACGCACCAAATCTTGAAATCTACACTTTTGGGATTCCTTCTGATTAGTTTTGACAGAAATAGTCGAAGGCGTTTAAAGTTTAGGGAAAATTGCAACATAGGTCCCTCACCTTTTTAACATTTACAACTTTTATCCTAACCTTCAATTTGTGCCAACCAATGTCCCTAACATTTAAAAAATATGCACCTGGAGTCCAAATATATGTAATTTGACCGTTAGTTAACCAAGAAAATTAATTTTTGACCAGACTAAAAGGGGTAAAATGGTAAAGTTGCAATTACCACATTAAATAAATAGATTTTTTTTTTTTTTTAACTCTAGCATATTCATCATTGTCTAACCACTAGTTAGTCCTGTTAGACGACAATTCTTTCGAAATTCTTTTTTCTCATACTTATTTTTAACTACACATTCTCACAATAAAATATTATTTAAACTTTTCCCTACTTTTTAACCACACATTTTTCAAAAATTTATTATTCCAAAATTCATTCTTTTCAAAAAAATTCTATCAAAAAGGGGTTTAGTCTGATTATAACACGTACCTTTTGATCATTGATATTTAATCCGGTAATTTCTATCGGCAAACAAAAAAAAAAAAATCGATTCGATTTTGTTGATATATTTCTTTAAATTGTCAACGCGAATCAAAATTTTATATTATTATCCTTACTTCAACAAAAAAAAAAAGAGTGTTTTTTAAGTTTTTCTTTTCCTAATCCCACAACTATAATACATTTTAGGACAGTGACTTTTTAAAGGCCAATTAATTTAAAGATAAAAATTTACTTTTTATATGTTTCAATGTTAAGTAGATGTGAATTTAAAGATGTACGACGAGACACAAACACAGAAAGTATTTAACTATTTCAACTTTTAGCCCCGTTTGGTGAGAATTAAAATAAGATTTTTAGATAAAATATGTGATTAAAAGTTGCGGGTCCCATAAAATACGTATTTAAAATTAATTATTGATTTTAACTTAAATTAAAATCTGAATTTAATTTCTAGCAAACAATTGCTTAATAATGTCACAACATTATAAATTTACAACACTATTTTTAACCAAAAAAATAAAAATAAAATACAAACATGTGCATGTACCATTATGAACCCCATTTGACCTAACAAAATTTTCTAAAGTTGTATAGTCGTGTTCAATCTAATGTACTAATCGTGTACGTGCATTCAGATCTAACTTAAGGGAATTGAATGTCTTAAATTTTTGGTGGCAGCTTGTTTAAGGGGGTATGGTGAAGGTGGGATTTGTACACGAAAATTATTCAATTTCCTAACAGCCCCTTAGTTGGACATTAAAGCTTTGTAAATAGTAGTACTACATACATGATTTGTAGTACGACCTGCTGCTTCTTTACTGACAATTATTTCATCGGACTACCTAATACAGGAGAATGTGTAATATTATTGGAGAATGTATAGTTGAAAATAAGTTTTTAAAAATGAATTTTCAGAAAAATGGGGGCTCAAACAACGCCGACGATGTGCACAAGAGGTAGGTCCCAGTTTTATCGCGATGGTCGAAAAAATTCAGCAATTGGCTTCCAAGGCAGATCAGGAAAATAGACAAATAGTATCGTTGAGGGAACCGAGATGATGCAATATTCTTTTGAGAGAGATCCCACGTAAATTGGACATGAAATAATCTTAGAAATAAACTACTTCTATAACTACTAATGTATTTCATTTTGACATTGAAGTTCAAGTTCTAAGAAATTTAAGTAGCAAGCATTGATGTTCAAAAATTTCGACACTAGTTAGCTTGTAATTATCATTCCTACATATCAATTCTTTTTAGAAAATGGAGGTCCAGGGGCGAATATAGGGGGACAGGGCTGGGTTGGACTTCAGCTCAATCCCCTCCCAACCTATTTGAATTTTCTATTTACATGTTAGTTCGGCTTAAAAAAATTATTTTGATCGGTGAATCCGTCCCCGCGGAGGTAGTTGCTATAAATCATAGCAAAGATAAGTAGATAAGTCCGTAAAATCAAATATACTTATGAACATGGCGTTTTTTAATTAATTATAAAATTATTGAGAATAATTTTTCGCTGTATACCAAATGAAATGATATATGCCTTATATAACCCTTGTTTGGTATAGATTAAAAATCAAATTTTAATATAAATTAAAGTCAACAATTGTTTTAATCATATATTTCATATGTTCCACAACTTTTCAATCACACATTTCATCAATTTTTTTAATCAAAATTTACTTAAAATTTTGATTTTTAATCCCATCAAACAGGGGCACAGTTACATATTATGAAGGAAACGATAGTGAAATGAGAAAAAAGTTGGGGTATTTTATGCGCAATTAGTTAAAATTTAAATTTTTTACAATACAAGAATAGAGCGTCTAATTTAGAGCCCTTGCTTGATTTGGCTAAAAATTTGTTTTTATTTATTTTTGATAAAAACTAATGAAATATGTGATTATATAATATTGATAAAAATTGTAGATTTCATAAAATGTTTGATTAAAAATGAGTTTTAAAAATTGAAGGACAGACCAGACTTACATTAAAATTGATAATTAAGTTTATTATATTTAACCCCCGGTGGGGGGTGGGGGGGTGCCTCAGCCTCAAATAATGTTTTCGTATGGAATAAAAACTTTTGTAGATTGAGGACTCGAGTCACATTTTTATTTTTATTCTTTCCCTCATTTTCAATCACGTTCTTCAATAAAATAATATTTTTCATAACATTAATAATTTTTCATTCTTTTTTAACCACATATTCACAATCACATTACTAAAAAAAATACATTCTTTTTATTTTAACGTGCATTAAACACACACTCAAATTTCTCGTAATTGATAGTAGTGTTTTCCATTCCAAGGCGAAAGGTCCCAGAGGAAAGATCAAAAGGCGAGAAACTTACATTCAGATTCCCAAAGTACCCCTACTTTTCTCATTTTTCCCGCGCAAAATATTGGAGAAAAGCAAGGCATAAAAGATTTGGACAATTGGACCCCTTACTCTGATCAAATATTGATTCCCTCCATTGTAGGCTACTCTCCACATTTTTTTAGAGGATTAATCTATGGGCAAATTGCAAGTCGCGATATCAAATATATCACTTTTATACAGGCTTAATCCAAATATTTACTTTATACCACCTACGATATCAATCTTTTCAAAAACTCGCATTTGGAGTCCNTGGAGCCCTTACTCTGATCAAATATTGATTCCCCCATTGTAGGCCCCTAGTACTCTCCACATTTTTTAAGAGGATTAATCTATGGACAAATTGCAAGTCGCAGTATCAAATATATCACTTTTATACAGGCTTAATTCAAATATTTACTTTGTACCACCTAAGATATCAATCTTTCAAAAACTCGCATTTGGAGTCCAATCCTTCGTATTAGCAGTTATTTGACCTCAAAAATTGAAAAATTTATAAATTTGATCAACTAAATCAAATGTAATTTAGTCAGAATTATAAATTAACAAAATAGAAAATTGAAGCCCATCTTCTTCCCCATACCACCCACACCCAAACAAAATCAACACCAGAACCATCGGATCATCGTCGATCACCCCCAATTTCTGCTGCAACAACTGAACTAGTATAGATGCATACACATCTCCCAAATAAATAGTAATCTATTCAATCAACCCATTGGAAATTAGATCGGAAAGTAGAGTTTGGCGTCCCTCCCTTCCTCTATGTCTCTATCCATTGTATCAATTGTTCAGTTTGGATTGAGTGATTGTTGTGGTCCATTCTTGTTGATTAAGTTTTATGCGTGGATTTATTATTTCTTGTGCACTATACCATATGGGAATGCGATTTGGGTCGAAAATCTATGGATTAATGCATACCCGGAATTCTTGACTCTATATTGATTATGGTGGAGAAGAAAATTGGTTGATTTTGGTGAAGTAGATAAGCTGATTTAGGTGTAGATTTGTGCAGAGATAGTTTCGGGTGCAGTGGCGATTGAGACGGTGATCGGTTGAGATGTGGGTGGCCGGCGATGGTTCGATGGTTTCTGGTATTGATTTTGTTTGGGTAGGGGTAGGGGGTTGGGGTGGGGGTGGAATGGGGAAGAAGATTGGTTTTATTTTTTTAAAAATTTTGTTAATTTATAATTCTAACTAAATTACCCTTGGTTTTGTTGGTTAAAATTCTCAATTTTTCAATTTTTGAGGTTAACTAACGGCTAATATGAGGGAATTCATTTGATTGGACTCCACATGCAAATTTTTGAGAAGGTTGATATCATGAGTGTCACGAAGTAAATGTTTTGATCAAGTCTGCACAAAAAAATAAAAATAAAATAAAATTGACACCTTAGCTACAATTTTCCCTTAATCCATTTGTCCTTTCAAAGGTAAAATTTGTAACATTTTTCAACATTACTTTTAATATACATTTTTAAACCCACAATTTTTGTTTATCACACATTTTTTGAAACTCTTTGATTTAAACACTTAAAAATTTAGTCAAACAAGAACTAAAGGAGTTCGTCTAGATTATCATGTCTTGTTATACCTTTTTTAAAGATGCAACATGTGTTAAATATCGGAACCAACACAACCAATTGACAAAATCGAGCCATATTATATTCACCCCATCTCCTGCTTTGATTGAGGTGTAAATTAGGTCGAGCTTATTTGTTGATATTGAAATGGTTAGTGTCTTTCGCTTGTTAGTTGTTTCGAGGCATCCTTTTTCTCAATGTGGCTTGTTGACAGAGTTACGCTTTATTTAGACTACACTTTACCATCATTTTGGACTACGATTTTACACATGCATTATTTTTGAAATTACAAGATCTTTAAAATAAATCTTTACAATCGGGCTCAATATGACCTGTTTTCAAATATAAAAATGTTGTTTCGTTGTCTTAGTAAAATTTTGACATTTCATAATATTGAGCCACTATTTGGTTTCGTTAAAAGTAGATTTTAGACTCGTTTGAATCCCATTGTTTTGAAAATAATGTATTTTGGAATGATATTTTAATGGAGAATGTGCAATTAAAAAATAAAGAAATTTTTTGAGTTTATGTGTAATATTATTTTATTGAATGATGTATTGTTAAAAACAAAAAGAGAAAAATATATTTTGAGGAATAAGTGGGACTAAACAAGGGCTTAATGAAATGTATGATTGGAAATTTGATAAACATTGTAGATTTCAACAATTGTGTAGTTGAAAATTAATTTGTGGAAAAAATAAATTATTGCCTTTGTCTTGGGGCCAGTGTTAGGTGTATAATTCATTTCCCTATCAAATCCGTGATATTTCAAGGGAGTTAATTTCCGTATTTTTGTTGTTTTTGCGGGTTCCATTTTTGGCAAGTATCGTGAGCATTTTTTTTTTAATTTTTTGAGAGCAAGGGCAATATAAGTAAAGTGAAATGAAAATAATAAATTTTATAGTAAAATGTCATTTTTTTGTCAAATAAAAGAATAATATTATTTATCATTATGATAATAAAATATCGATTATATGACAGTTTATGTAGAATAATGAGATTTGACAATTTAATTTTTACAAGATAGAGGATGATAGAGAAATGTGAAGAATAATTAATTGCCACATCATCTATTTCATCATCATAATAATAAATAACATTACACTAAATGAAATGAATAAAAAAGTGGCTTTCTGAAAGAGCAACGATGTGATTTCTTCTATTCAAGACAAAAAAATAAAAATAAAAAATGGAAAAGCTTAATAAAATTGGAATAAAAAGGGCTTAAATTTGCTTCTATGCCACCACGTCTCCGTGTGTCTATATATATTCAATATATGCTCTTTCACTCCTGTCTCTGACTAGGTACTAGTTGCTAAGCTACTCCCCACTGCCATGGCCCAGGCACCTCCACTTCGGGCGGCACTTGCTCTTACACCACTCTTCTTCTTCTTCTTCTTCTTCTTCTTCACTGGGGCTGTTGTTGGGTGGCGGCCATGGCCCAGTCAAAAGCTAAACACAACAGATTTGCTCTTCGGCGGGTCGAAAAAGTATGAAGGTTCTTCAGAATTTGTTCATTTGAAGTACCACATGGGACCTGTACTCACAGCCAACATCACTGTTTATCCCATTTGGTACGGCATTTGGAAAAACTCCCAAAAACGTATAATCCGTGAATTCATCAGCTCATTCTCCGCCGTCAACTCCAAGCCACCGTCAGTCGCCGGGTGGTGGAAAACGGTTCAACTCTACACCGATCAAACGGACGCCAACATTTCGCGCAATGTAAACATCGGGGGCGAGAAAAACGACCGGTTTTACTCTCATGGAAAATCCCTAACTCGGCTTTCGATTCAGTCGGTGATAAAATCCGCTGTCACCACCACCACCCGGCCTCTTCCGATCAACCCGAAAAGCGGCGTTTACCTCGTATTGACCTCTGACGACGTTTACGTACAGAATTTTTGCAACAATGTATGCGGGTTCCATTACTTCACCTTCCCCGCCATTGTAGGGTACACGCTACCGTACGCCTGGGTGGGTAATTCCGCTAAGCTGTGCCCCGGTGTATGCGCGTATCCGTTTGCCGTACCCGAATACATTCCCGGGTTGAAGCCGGTGAAATCCCCAAACAACGACGTAGGAGTGGACGGCATGATAAGCGTGATTGGCCACGAAATAGCGGAGCTATCCACCAACCCGTTAGTGAACGCCTGGTATGCGGGTCAGGACCCGGTTTTCCCTGTGGAAATAGCGGATCTTTGTGAGGGTATTTATGGAACTGGAGGAGGTGGGTCATACACAGGACAAATGTTGAACGGCGATGATGGTGCCACGTATAACATGAATGGAATCCGACGGAGGTTCTTGGTTCAGTGGGTTTGGAACCATGTGGTAAATTACTGTACCGGCCCTAACGCACTGGATTAAAATGCTACATCTACAACTTGTATTTGAGTGGGGATTTGCTGTGGTTTGAATTATTTGGGTTCTTCTTCTTCTTCTTCTGTAATTAGTAAATAATTAATGTTTAAATTTTGAAAATCGTTAATCTTTTTTTTTAAGTTCTAAGACAACGGAATAATTAAATATAATTTCGTGTGTATATTCTTCAAAATAATTAAGTAATTTTTTATTCTAGATGTATTTAGATAATTTACTTGTTTTCAATTAAAAAGTTTATGTTTTGAAACTTATAATTATAATAAGTATTTTACTTATTTTAAATTCTGACCAATAAAAAAATAATTTATATTAAAAGTTATTTATTTAAAGTAAACTCTTTATACTAGGCCAAGCTTTTTAATCTCAAAAACACAGGGAAAAAATAAAGGGTTGTGCTATGTGCCCTCCCAATAGGGGGATACAAGTGTCCCTTATGGACACCTCTATGTGTAAAACGTAGCATTTTTCAAAAATAAAATCCTTACCAATCACATCTCCAAAGATAAATAGCATGAGGATACCTTTTTATGTCTATACTATTTAGTCGTGTTCAGTTAACATGTAAGATATATATTTAGCATGTTGGATTGAACATAATTAGCATGATTGAAGAAGAGAAGCATGTGACTATTTATTCTTATCTACTTATATTCAATTCATGGTAATAAGAGTGTAATGAGAGTATGTTTCATATCCAAGAGTGAATAGAATCTCAGAATATTATCGTATTGATAGTTAGTGGATGAATTTTGTCATTTATACATCACTTTTTGCCACCCTTGTTAATAGAAAGAGTGTTGGCAAAAAAATATAGGACGAAAAATGATTTTTTTTTTTTTAAAAACTTTCGAATGACAAAATGACACATATTCAGTCATTGAAGTTGTAAAGGAAGATGTACACCAAGTATGGTTGGTTAGTGGATTCCTTGTATTGTTGTGTGGATCTTGCTACATATATACAATGGATTACATAATACCACACTCTACCATTTACCAGCTTGAAATACAATTAACTTTTTTATTCAATCTTTTCTTTTCATTTCATATCATGTTATGTAATTTATTATGTACATTTTATATGTATAAGTATCCTTGTTGTGTAGGGTTACATCCTTGTTGGGATTTGAGCCATGAAGGAAATGATGCTGTGTTTCTTTTTTCACTTTCTGGCCTTTTCTTTTGTTTTTGTTTTATTACTTTCATGCTCAACATGAGGAAGAAAATAAGATTTTCAAATGGCTTTTTCATGCATTTGCAGAGTTAAATGCACTGTGGGTCCCTAACTTTGAGTGGATCCATCTTCAACTCAGTGTTAGATTACTTAACTTCAATTTGCTTACATTTCTAGTCATTCATTTCTATCTTCATACAATCAAGTTATCAAACTGTGATTTATCTACAAATCTGATCATTCTATGAATTGCTTCGTCAATTTAACTAATGTCATGTGCTGACTCGAACATTATAACTAACGTTCAACTATCAAATATGTCCATGTCACACAGCAATGCACATCATCAATCTTAAAAAATTTCTTTAAAACAATATAAATTGAAAGCACGCTTTTATGTCAACTATTTTTAATTTTTGTAATGTTGAGTGAACATATTTTGTTCGTTAAATTGGCCGTGTGGATAAAGTGGAGTGATCTACAAGAAAATCGAAGTCGGACGAGTTGTTCGCACCATATTGAATCATGTTCTGTTGGAATCTCAAAATGTTATGTTTTTGGAATGAATAGAAAATCAGAAATTCTAATAGACAGTTCTTTGAAAATAGAAAATACCAACTTGACTTGGACTGCATGTTGATATGGACGTATTTATCAAACGGAAAATCGTACACTATTGATTTAAAATTATTCAAAACCTTAGAACAATATAAAGGACCTAAACTAATATAATGCATGTGATGTTCTATGCTAAACTTAAATGGAATAAATTTATTATCTTCGTGTTCTTCGATTAATAAGTATATTTTTGCAAACCAATTTGAAGTCCATCTCTTACTCTTACGATCACTTGGTGGGAATATAATAAGCCGTACTCGACGAAGTTTTTCTGAGATTTTAAGTTAGTTAAATTTCATTTTTAATTAAATAGTTTATTGGATCCACAATTTTTATTGACTTTTAATCACACATTTTACTAGATTCATGAGCTATAATCTCAAAAAGTGTAGGGACCAAGTTAGATGGTTGGGGAATACACATTACCATTATGTACATGTCAATTTTATTATTTAATAAAAGATGTTCATGTGTAGTGATAAGACTTCAATTCAAATCTAATCTTTTATCGGTTTATATAACTATTTCGATGAACTTTCTCAAATATGATTAAAATTTAAGAGGTTTTTCGAATTGTTATTAAAGTTTCTCAAATGGTTTCCATGATATCATTGAATTTTAAAAGTTTTTGAGTTGCTACTAAATTTACCCAAATTGTTATTTAATCCATCACTCTGTCACTACCCGTTTTCAAAACATGCATCACTTGGGATTTGATGTTTGAATTTTGACTTGGTGTTGTTTAATTAAAATATGACAATTGGTCTATCCCAAATAGAATGTGTAATTCTGTTTTCTAATTTTATTGGGATATTAGGAAAAATTGCAGCAACGGTCCTAAACATTTCAAATTTTTTCAGACTTTATCATAACCTTCAATTTGTGCCAACGAAGATCCCTAACATTTCAAAAATATGTTTTTAAAGTCCAAATGGATGGATCCATCCATTTTTTCGTTAGTTGACCAAAAACATAATTTCAACCAAATTTGACAAGGGCAAAATGATATCTTTAGTATCAATATTGTTCGTCCAATGGTCACTTTTCTTTTACCGTTTTGAATTTTGACACACAACGAATAGTTTGGTAATCTGATTCAGAATGCGGATGTTCAGATTGGTTGTTCGGTTAGTCAGAATTTTTGGCGTTTTAACCTTTATAAATAATTTCATTTTGCATTCATTACAATACTTTTGAGAGCATTAAGTGAGATATTCTTGAGCTAAAATATACTGATGCTACATATTATTTATCTTTATCAAATCATTCACTTTGAAAAACTTTTGACTGGATCAACCTTTGAAAAACATCTTTCTTATCAAAGTTTTTTTCTCCTCACCTAACACTTGAATTTCATTCATTTCTATTAATTAAAGTGTTATCATATTTCCCTCTTTGTCACTAATTTGATTCTATCATTTATTAAGAGAAAAATTTCAAGTTTTAAAATCATTTCTCTTTAAGTTTGTGGGTCATATTGAGGTCCCAAAAAACTCAATATTATATAAGGATCGGTATTCTTTGTTTATAAATCATCGAAATCATTATAAGGGTTTGGATTGCATCGTAAGTCAATCAAATTTAGTGAAAAGACATTGCTCGTGATGGATGACGTATATCATTATTTGATATCGAACCTCCACAATTATTTCGTTTGCACAATTTCTTCCATTTTACTTATCGCTTTTGTACTCGTGCATTTTTATTTGATTGACTTATTCATTTTCAACTTGCTTAAATTTAAATCAAATTTTGAAAAAGTTTTTAAAATCAATTCACTCTCTCTTGGTTAGTTACTTTGGGCTATCACTAAAAACATTCCGAAATATTTGAAATTGTGTAGCTTCAAGTGTTTAATATTTTCGTTTATCTTTGCATGATTTGTTTGGCTTAAAAATGATAGCATTAAAACATATCATGTGCTTGTATCAGTATTTGAATGTTGCCAGTTTGAGCGCAATAAGAGTGTGCTTAGGCTTACTGTATATGGTTCTCTATAATTATTTTTTAAAGTTTTTTTTCTTTCTATAATTGCTTTTTTTTTTTTGCAGCTTTGAGATGAAATATGTTAAAAAGAGATCCCAAGACACATGGAAATAAAGGATTGAATGTTCCATTTTTTTTTTTAATCTATGTGGCCCAAACAATATCAAAATAAGTCTTGGAACTTAGAATGAGCTGTACATGAATATAGTGGTTGGGAGTTTTAGAGTTACTTTTTACTTTTTAAGTAATTTTTGGTTCTTGATGTATTTAGATAATTTACTTGTTTTCAATTGAAAAAGTTGATATTTTGAAATAACTAACTTATAATTATAATAAGTATTTTACTTATTTTAAATTCTGACCAATAAAAAATAATTTATATTAAAAGTTATTTATTTACTTATAAGTAAACTTTTTAAAGCTTGGCCGAACATGCTCGATCATCTATTGAACTTGGTCGTTGATAAAATCTTCTGTTGACTTACTCCTTTGCTCTATTATCCTCACCATACAAGTATTTGAGACAACAGAACCTGAGATTGTCTCCGCAAATGAAAAATAAGTTGCACCACAAATCATGGAGCATACAAATACCCGTAAAAGTTGAATCATTTTGTCACATGGTGCAAACTCTCCTCCAACAGTGGCAATCATGTAATACGTCATACATATGGATAACAAAGCACAGGCCAAAATATATCACTTACAGCTACTAAGTAAAACTAAACCACACACACCTTTAAGAATCACCTCTTGAAATTCCTCATTGAAGCAACTATTTAGCATGGGATATTTATTCAATGCCATTGATAGTGACTTTATCAATGTGGGAAGGAAAGTATGCTTGACATCTGGATCAGAATTCTCATTTTGGAATGACGACTTGAGCTCAACGAGTGCGTCGCAATTTAAATCTTCTACATAATGAAAATGTGGAATTTTCGCAGCCTCAGTCATTGACTTGACCATAGCACGCTGGAAACCCCTGCGAATATATAATACCATTGACATTATTGTTCCTCTAGCTGTATTAAAATTTCTTATCCAGAAATAATAATTGTACTCTCTCCTGTATCTTAAAATAGTAGAACAACAAACTAAGTCTTATTCCCCATAATTTGGGGTCGTCTACATGAATCATTTTTAACCACTCCATTTGGGTCATTGCTAAATACAGGATATCCCAAGCAACTAGATGCTTAGTAGATCACAATGAGCCATGTTGTTTCGGTCTACACTTGCGACTTCTACCTTATTCTACTGCGATTGCATCACTTTTACAAATAAGAGTCATTTTTTGTCTATGCATAACATGTCTTAACTGCCTATGTCATCATTGCCTTATAATCTTAAAATAATAATGATAATTTAAAATATTGTGAAGCATCATAAACATTGACAGATGTTCGCTAGTTACTTCAACAAAGTTGCATAGCAGGAGAACATATATGAATTCTTAAAGAGAAAATAAAAAATTATATCCACTGGAAGATCATTATCGTCCTGAAAAAAAGTCTCTTTAGGCTTTAAATACGGGATTTTTTAACTTCAAATGTTTTTATATTCACAAATGAAGACTAAGCTAGATCTTTTGAATTAACTCCGGTGCTTACTGATGTACTGAATATACCTCACAGGAATGGTCTTATCTTCATATTGCCATCCATAAGCAAATGAAACATCATGGTGTTTCTCATCTCCTCCTAGAAATTGTTGGGCAGAAGAAGCATTGGATGCTGAACCTTCCACGAAAATTCCTTTTCGTGCAGCATAACTGAGGACATCCTCTCTCAACACCCTTCCATCTTTACCAGTTCCAAGCACATCTTCAAGATTTACACCTAATTGCTTTGCAAGATTACGAACAGCAGGCGTGGATAATACTCCACCAACCTTGGCTTTTCCAAGCCTTGAACAATGGCTATCTGAATCGCTTTTATTGGAATCATTTACTTCAATAGGCTCTGAACCCTCAAAAGTTTGAATAGCGGGAGAATTTTCATCAATTGACATTTTCAAAAGAGTTTCTCCAACCTACAAAACCAAGTAAAACTGAAGATATTGCAAACATGGAAAAGCAAAAAAGGGCATAAACTTTGTGGCTATGCAAGGCACTTAATAATAATTTCTATGTTTCATCAAAAGGTCCATAGATCTAGCTGAATGGAAGGAGGCAAGGCTAAACAAAAAGTTACTTAAAAAGTAACTTTTACATTTTTTTAAGCTTAACCAAACATGCTCTAAATGTCATTTCAAGTTTTATTCACAAGATATATCTTCATGAAAAAGAGAGTGATTTTTTGTAACATTTAGATTAAGGAACAACGTCACTTACCCAGAGTGATATTCCTCACACCAACTGCCTATGCACTGTATGGCTAACACTCAAATGCTTATTTGTATATACAATAAAATCTCAAGATGTATTTGAATTAATTTATCTTTCTCATGGACAAAGTTGTACACATAATTCTGTCACCTATTCTTGAATTAACTCTGTAACCACAAGTGGACGATATTAGAACTCCATTATCTGAAAGTGGCCCATGCATTTGATTTTACAATGAATTCTAGTTCTATCAGTTTTTCGTTACCTTTACAATGTTGCCAGGAACATGGAGAACATGGGCAACTTTTCCTCTGTAACGACTCGTTATTTCTATGGTTGCTTTGTCACTTTGAACTTCACAAAGAGGTTGGAATTCTTCAACTTGGTCACCCTGCCAGGTGATTTCATCAATATCCAATTCATCCCAATCCACACAGTTGTTCTAACTTGATGTGGAATATAACATCGAGTATAATGATAATCACATACCGGAAAACCACAGCTAAAAATAGCATCACCATTTGCAGTAACAAAAATCAACAGGTGAAAGAGTGTTTTACAGCTCATGTAAAAAGCCACAATAACAATACAATGGGCACACTCTTTATCAAACTATCAAAACTTTTCCATTCTCTCAGGAAGTTACGGTTTGAAAATTTTCACATTAACAACTCGGGGATAGTACACAAGTGCATTTTTGGTACTCGGGGATGGACACTACAATGCAAAAGAGTTTCTTTTTTTTTTTCCAATTTTTAATAGTGCACTATACTATCTAATGCTCTCTATGAAACATGTCAAAAGTATTAATAACTGAAGTCAACAATAATTAGTGGGCAGTTATCAAAATTCAAATAATGAGATAGATATTAGCAATCGACAAAAACATCTAACATAGACACTTTCTTCATATATAACCAACATAATACATTACAAGGAACCAAGATTAAGCCTAGCTCGTATATATGTTGTAGATTAAGTGCGTAAATTGTATGACAGATTTAGCAAGTAAAATCATCTAAAGTTTCCTTGGAGGTAGCACTTGCCAATGCAATTATTTTGATACTTAGCATAAACAAAGTTGAATGAGATACTATTAAAGAGAGGAATGCAAGAACAATACAATCAAACAGGCAACATATAGAATCTTCAATTACGGGGAAAAGTGGAACAATTTGAAAAAACAACCGCACTGGGTAAAAAATTCATTCACAGAACCAGCAACGGTGTTGACTAACCATGGTACAATATAACAGGTCATTTACTCACCTCCTGTACAAACCATTGAAGAAGTTCACATTCAGCTATACCTTCACCAGTTTGCGCCAAAGGCACATCGACCATCCCATTGATGGGAAGATCAGCCGCAGCTTGAGTAGTAAAGCAACACCCTTTAATCCCAAATGGAACATTCCACTACAAACAATAAACAAGAAAACAATTAAAGCAACAAAAATTGAAATAACAAACACATATTTCACTCCATAAGCGGTATTAAAAGTACACTTACAGAATAGAATTTATTATCACTATTCAATCGAAACGACGTCGCTGGAAGAGTAAAAAATTGAGCTTGAGATTGAAAAACTGATAGATTGGTTTTCAGGGCTCCACCACCGGCAGCCTTCGACGGAAGAGCAATGGAGGAGTAGACACACCGCAACCAGTCGCCGGAGCTCCATAGCTTTTTCTGATAAACATTCCGGCAAATCATTGGGTTGAAAGTAACGTTGGACAAGGGATTTTTTTGATAAAAATCGGGGGGACAAAAAAATCTCAAATTTTGATTAACCTTTTATTGATTTATCAAACGGAGGTAGGTTGTCAGGATCACTTCATTTATTTTTGCTTGTTTCGAAGAAACTGTGCTACCTGCTACCTGACAGAGTTAATCTAGAGGCGCAAATGGAAACAAATAATAAATAATGAATTCAAGAAGTAGGTACAGCTCACTACTTAGAAGGAAAAAATTCATTACAATACGATTATTAGATGACTTTAAATACAGAAAAAATTATAATATATCTTAAATTTTAAGGATGATACAAGTTTGAATCAAGATAATCGTGTTTTTTTTTTTAATAGAAAAAGATATCAAAGTTTAAGGATAATTACAAAGTATTAAGGAAGATAATTGTGATTTTTATTTTTATTTTCCCCTGAAGAATTCCACATCAGCATAGTTTATCTCATCTTTGCAATTTGGTACCTTTGATGTGAACTAGGGTTGTACTTTTTCTAGGTAGGCTAATAGTATAGGTGGCATTTTTGACCCCAGTTGGTCCTCATTATTTCAAATTATAACTTTTGAAATAATATATTTTTTTTTAAGAGAATGTACGATGAAAAATTAAAAAAAATATTTACGTATGATATTATTTTATGGAAGATTGTATAATTGAAGATAAAAGAAAATAACAAATTTTCCAAACATGGGCTTTATCGAAACCACCCTACTCGAATTCAAATATGTCGATATTATTTGGTTCAGTCCACTTTTTAGTTAAAAATAATTGGGTTTAAAACATGAGTAATGCTACGTATACGTAATGAAATTATATAATAGTTAAATACAGATGAGGTGTAAAAAAAATATTGGAAAAAAAATTATCTGATTCAAAAATTTTGATCCAATCATATATAATCACATCATGTGTATATAAATTATTAGGTAAATCATTATATACATGTAACAAACCCTTAAAGACATTGTTTCAAAAATCGAGTTGTTTTAATCTAATAATATGTTTTAGCTAGATAACAACATCTTATTTGGTATCAAGAATATTTCTTTCAAACTCGCAATTATATCGTAATTTATAGGCATTTAAATAAGAAAATTCGAAAATAATTTACACTTAAAAATTTACTTTGAAGCATAAAAGATGGAACCAAATATCCAAAATTATTGGGTTCGTGAGAAAATAGGAAAAAGTCACATTCGTTTATATATAATGGTTCTATTATTTTAAATATAATGGTTTCATTTTCATAATTCTCAGTCCAGTCCGATTTTCAAGATATTGGACCGAATCATCCAAAGCCCACACTAAGCAATAGAATCAATTCTTAAGCACGATTTTGAGTCTAAAATCGGTGGTCAAGAGTCAAGACAATAAAAGACGAGCAATGGTTAACTAATAGATTATACCCAACTAATCGACTTCAAAATAAATGAAAACTAACAAAAGTGTTTGATTGAAATAAGTGTCTTACTTTTATAAAAGAAAATTAGAACAGAAAATTAAGTTTTTTTCTTCGGATTAATAGCAAAAAAACCCTCATAAAAACGTTTCTAATTACGATATATCCCCTGCTTATTAAAAATCGCAGACAATCCTCCTATTTGAAACATTTTGTGTGAAAAAACCCTTCTATCATCCAATTCCGTTAATTTTACCGTTAAAAACAGTAAAACTTGCAAAAATTAAAAATGAATAATTACAGTTGTGATCCTAAACTTTTTTATTGTTCAAATCTTTGATGGAGGAGAGGGTTTGGATTGAAAATGGAAGAAACAGTTGAGTTTGGATTGTGTTGGGCATTGAAGATAAGTTTTAAAGGTTTGGGAATATGGATGATACAAATAAAAGATTTTGCTGTAATTTGTAAAAAAATAAAAAGGTTTAGGATCACAACTATAATTATTCCTTTTTAATTTTTACAATTTTTATTGTTTTTAACGGTAAAATTAATATTGGATTGTATGGGATTTTTCGTACAAAATGTTTCAAATAATGGAGTTTTTTGCGATTTCCAATATGTATGGGGTATATCGCAATTGGAAACCTTTTTATGGGGCTTTTCTGGTATTAAACCTTTTTTCTTCAATAGTCGCAGCAACACCCCCAGAATTTTATAGAATAAGATATGTGGTATATATGTGAGTTTAAAAAGTTTTTGGGTCTATTAACATTTTTTTTTAAAAGTTCAAGAACCTAAGTGCAAATTAACAAAGTTATCTCGTTAGGTGTGAAAATATTATTGAAGTGTAAATAATAACATCCGGAATTTAGTATATGAAAATAGTCGAGAACAGTGTACTTTAGCGATATCTAAAGGGATTAAGGACTAAAATGAAAGTAAATTTCGGATACAATTTTTTATTTGGATATAATAATTAATCATTTAAAGAGCTAGAATTACTCTATTAATATTGGACTCATTTCGAAGCTCGTATTAACAATGTATTATGAACTCGAGATAAAGTTAAAATTTAAGGTAGAAGAAATAAAAAGAAAACTAGGTTAAATGAATATTTGAAAGAATTTATCACTTAATTGGACGGATTGATTAGTTTAGTAGTTGATCATGGTTAGGGTTATTAAAAATACTAAAATCTTAATTTAACTAGTCTTCACACTATTTCTATTTTAATTAGAACTAAACTTGAGATTAATTCTATCTAGTTTTTGAAGTTATCTAAGCTTGATTCTTACTTAACAAGGCTAAGTCATATTTTAATAAAAGATAAGTCAGCCATCTTTAGTTTCATTAGAATTAGAATTCAGGATAAAAGATGAATTTCCTTAATTCAATTTAAGTGGAATTGTCTAGTTTAATTAGATTAAGAAATAGTTATCTAATTTTACTTAAATTACACTTATTGCATGTATTTCAACACCACATACGCGTTATAAATCTCAAAACTCTCTCAAAACTCTCATCCATCTTATTAGGGAGGGCAAAAATTTCATTAAATCCGATATGGGATGGGGGCGGCCTGAATGGAATGGAAATTCCTCACCTAATTCAGGTAAACGGGGCAAGGGAGAGACAGAGGTTGTCAACTTCGGGCTTTGTTATCCATCTCGTTTAAAGTTCATTTAAAATCTAAGTTTTTTTATCATACAAAAAGAAAAGAATTATCATAATTTCTAAAGTGAACATGGATTTTTCTTAACAAACTGAAAAATAAAACTAATTATTTTCACCAACTAAAAACAAAAATAAAAAATAGAACAATAAAAAATAGAACAATAAATGAGTAGGGGATCTGCCCCAACCCATCTTAGCCTTACTCGCGATGGGACAAGGTGAAAAAAAAAACACGATGAGGTGAGGGTAGCGAATGGTTATGTAACTCATTCCATTGTTATCCCTACATCATAGGGACAGAATGAGAGAGAAAGGTCTAGAGAGAGAAAGGTCTAGAGAAAACAATTCACAAGATTGAATTTCAAGTTCAATCCAAGGTGGGATATTTAATGTGCAAGTGGTTCGCTTATGTACACTTTCTTATTCAATGAAATATTATTAATGGACCATCGAATTTTGCCTAACGAAATATGAGTTCTTTTGGGATTCTTTCAAACGAAATGCGAACGTCTTTAGGAATTCAAGAATATTTACGTGGTGAGTGTTTCGATTGATCATCAAAATACTTCTAATGAAATGTAGTACGAACTGTCTATTTTATTGATTTATTTCATTTTGATATAAAAACAGCACGTACCTAGGTATCGACAAATACTTACTCTTACAAAATTTACAAGTTAGTTCGGATCGATCAAATATGTGACATGATGATAATGCGGGCTGTCAAAATGATTTGAAGATAATACTAAAATAATCGATACAACTTGATTCCTCAACTCAATTTGCAATACTTCTAAAATACACTCCCTTAACCAAGTCATTGCTGATAATCCAAGAATAACTAACCAAGAGGAGGGTGAATTGGTTTTTGAAACTTTTTCAACACTTTGTCTCAAAACTATACAATA
>CAIGRN010162073.1:0-11775 GCA_903798345.1 Fraxinus anomala | reverse complement strand
TGTGGATTTTCGACGGTGGATGTGGGCTTAGACCAATGATAGTCTTTTGATTGTTTTCGTTAATTTAATTTTCATTGTTATTGATTGCGTTATTTACAATTGTTTGCATACAACCCCCTCCCGATAATTGTACAAAGCATAAAATATTGAATTACACACTCTTCGTGGGATCGACCACTTACTTCCACTACTACATTAATTTTAGGGGTTAAGGTATTACTTTTGGGTGTCTGCGACAGCACACACCAAGAACACGACTGGAACTCCAGTCACATTCCCTTGATCTTTAGAACTCTAACAGATATGGAGGAAGAAGTAGTTTGGTATTTGGATTTTGGATATGATTTTCTCACCGCCAAGAATCAATTGAAGAATGAAGGTTGAAAGCTAATTTGTGAAGAAAATATGAAGACTGTATGAATTCTCAATGTTCAACCTTAGGAAAAGCCATCCTGTGACGTTTGATATTTATAGGTTAGGTTAGGGAATGAATGAGCTAGGTAAAGAGGCTTTAAAAACGAATTAAACAATTCTCGAACAACACTGTCGTTCAAGTGAGGGATGAGCAACAAGCGGGCGGCGTTGTTCTATTTCTGCTTGACCCAAAACTGGGCGACAGTCTAACCAAATTCTTGTGCCGTCTTTCCTTCTTCTCAATTCTCGTCGGTGGATGTGGACTTAGACCAATGATAGTCTTTTGATTGTTTTCGTTAATTTAATTTCCATTGTTATTGATTGCGTTATTTACAATTGTTTGCATACAACTCCCTCCCGATAATTGTATAAAGCATAAAATATTGAATTACACACTATTCGTGGTATCGACCACTTACTTGCACTATTACATTAATTTTAGGGGTTAAGGTATTACTTTTAGGTGTCTGCGATAGCACACACCAAGAACACGACTGGAACTCCAGTCACATTCCCTTGATCTTTAGAACTCTAACAGATATGGAGGAAGAAGTAGTTTGGTATTTGGATTTTGGATATGGTTTTCTCACCGCCAAGAATCAATTGAAGAATGAAGGTTGAAAGCTAATTTGTGAAGAAAATATGAAGACTGTATGAATTCTCAATGTTCAACCTTAGGAAAAGCCATTCTGTGACGTTTGATATTTATAGGTTAGGTTAGGGAATGAATGAGCTAGGTAAAGAGGCTTTAAAAACGAATTAAACAATTCTTGAACAACACTGTCGTTCAAGTGAGGGATGAGCAACAAGCGGACGGCGTTGTTCTATTTCTGATGCTTGACCCAAAACTGGGCGACAGTCTAACCAAATTCCTGTGTCGTCTTTCCTTCTTCTCAATTCTCGAACGCTAGACCTAATATAAAACAACTTTCACTAATTGTAAATTACTCCTTGACTTTTACAACATATCAATTTAAGTCCATTTTGTTCATAGACTTGCCAATTACATTAAATACCAAACAGCTCTTTCGGCAAGGAAAAGGGGTTAGTTTCTCTAAAATATGAAGGTAGCCAAAAATTAAGAAATTGAAATTTCAACCCAAAAGACCTAGTAGAATTCCAAAAGACCTCCACATAGATATTCTCTAAAATTGCATTATATTCAATTGATCAATGAGGTGAATCAAAATGTTATAGTGAAGCTATATAGTTTTATGAATCAATTAATTGGGACTTAGCTATGAATGATGAGATCCACTCATTTTTGTCCAATCAAAAATGACAATTGACACAGTTACTAAAAAAAAGCTCTACAAAATAAATGGGTTTACTGGCTAAAAGAAGAAAATGATGAAATCTTAAACACTTGAGAAGATTCAAGAGAGTCAGAATCTGGCTGACATGTTGACAAAAACTATTCTAATCGAGAAACTAAAGTTGTGTACAACTTTACTTGGACTTCTCTTTTGAGGAATGAGGAGTTGTTGCTGTAGAGGAGTCATTGATGGTGAATTAGTCACTAAGTGGGAAATTGTAAGTTGTGGAGCCTAATTCATTAAAGATTGTTTAGGAATTTCTGTTTGAGTTGAAATCCTAATTATCGTCAAGTTGAGGAGCCTAATTCTTGTATAATTCTATCTAGGAATATGGGTCCTTGTAAAATTTAGTTTTGCCCTCTTTTATATTATAAATAGGGAGCCCTCTTTAGATTTTTTTTTGACCATCAAAGAGAGAGAGAGAGAGAGAGAGGGGATATGATTGAGATTTTCTCTTCTAAACCCTTTTTATCGTAGTGGTTTACTGTAGTGACGAAAGTTGACGTAGTTTCATATTGAGACGAACCTTTATAAATCTTGTTTGTTCTTGATTGTTTATTTTTTTTCCTTTAAAGTGATTGTTCTCGGTATAATAGAATTAGGGTTTCTAATTTTCAACACATAAAATACTCATTGCTATGAAGACGTACCCAATACTGCATTTAGCTTTTGTTGACGGTGAAAGTTTTTAGTTTCTAGCCCAAAAGTTCCTGTTGGAAATTCCTTTTCATTTCTTGCTTACTGAAAATATTTTTCTACGAGAGAGAGATATTTTCCATGGATGGGAGCGGTTGAGATTGATGTCACAGATACAGCATAGAGGTCAAAGTTCTCCACTGGAGTTTTGGCTTTGCAAGGGTTATCCCTGTAGTCCATACTGAAAAGGCTTCTGTGTCTTCTTCATGTAGAGAATGAGAGGGTGATTCTGGACTTTTATCTAATGAAAAAATGTGAAGGAATTAAACAAGTGGGAGATGTAGGGATATATGCCCAAATGTATTATTTGACATTATGTTTTGAATAAGTAAATATTAATTTATATTATTTAATTACTTTTATAAATGTTATATAATATTGAAAAAGTAATAAAATATATCATGAACACGGATACTTAATTTCTGAGGTCATCAAAAATGATTGTCGGGTACAAGAAATAATTAATTGGAGCTTAAATCGATTGTGTCGGGTCACGTCCCTTCGGTGGTTTCAAAATAAAAACTGGAGTTAAATAAGAAGGATTACAGATTAAATATCTATAATTAATATGGAAATATTACGTGATATTATAATTATCGAAATTATTGCAATTAATCTGAACATCCATATTATCTAGATACATTCCATATCTTTCAAAGAATGAAAATCTTGCAGTGAAAGGAAGATTATGGTAAAGAAAATGAATTTTTCCTTTCCTTTTCTATTTTAATTTTCTTTTATTACATAATCTCTATGTCTAATAATGTGATTTTTACACATTATAAACGACTGGATTTTATTCATTCATAAGCACCCATACACTAGAAAATATAGAGAAAATGTGTAGTGTTCTTGAATTTCTTAAAGAACACTAAAGAAGACCTTCAGATACGATACTACAATGATTGCAAGAGGTTTAAAACAAGCATCAAGGGTAATGTATTAAACACCGATGTGTTTAATTAGAATTATATACATAAGAATTTTAGTTGCTACCCGTAGACAATTGAACAAGTTTTGGTTCTTTAGTATCCCATACTAATATATGATTGTGCTTCTGAATGTAAATATCAACAAATGGTATCAAGGTCAGTTTCTATTTATCTAATGGATGTAGGAATTCTTACTTCGCATGTTAATAAGAGCGGCATTAGGAATAGGTGATTTATAAGTTATTAGTTGGTTCATTGATATTTTTGTTGAATGAGATTTATGGCCCTGGTTTTTACTTTTAATCATGTATTTGTTCATCGAGTTTTATAACAAAGGGGGTGGACTATGACTCGATAATTTCCTCCTTGGTTTATTTTTTTTATTACAATAGTGATAAATGTATTATGTATGCTTACTTGGACAGTTAATATGATTGATTGTAATTAATTTGGATGGCTCATGGCTTAATCATGTGTTAATTTTTTTTAGGTAAAACTCGAGGTAGATTGGGTGAATTGGAAGAAAGAAGCGAAAAGGGCTAAAAGAGAATAATACAAAGTTTGGAACCAAAACGCAAATATCCACTAATTGATTCGGACCACAAAACGATAATGAAAGATTATTAGGAGTCAATTGGATGCAATTAGAAATCCAAAAACGATTGAAATACAATCAAAAGATTTTCACAAATCAATTTTTAACCGTACAAGTCATGTTTTAGATTTCTAACCAGAGATTGAGATTTTTGACATAGTAAACGTTTGAATTGAAAATATTCTATTTCTAGAATAATTGTAGCCCTTTCAGTTAGATTTTCATCGCACTTTGGATCCCCTAAATTAGATATCTAAAGATAAAATTATGACAAAATACTGATAACTATGCAGCGACATAACAATGCACACACAAAGACAACTTTCCATATTTGATTAAAACTATTTTGGAACCCAACTTGGACGTATTTTTTGACCTCCTTTCACCTTATATAATACAAGACATGAGCAACCATTGGAGAATCTCTCTCTCACTTCTCAAATCCATTCATATTATTAAATTCATCAAGAAAGGAGGAGCCAATTTAATATTCGTTGGAGAAGAGAAGAAACCTAACACGTGGATTGGATCAAGAAACATGAAGAACTTGAAGAATTAAAACTCGGTATGGATAATCAAGAACAAGAATTAGACCGTGACATCTCTTGTATTTATAAATTCTAGGCGATGCTTTTCTATTCCTCTTGTTGTTTTATCGTTAGAAAATATTTAGCAAGATTTTTTTGTATTGGATAAAAATAAACCCTATTACTTATTTATTTTAATTAAAAAATAGTAGCTTAATATTTTTTGATAAATTTTGCATACTCATTGCATTATTTAATTGCATGATTACTAATTAGATAATTAGTTGCTTGTTGTAGTATTGGAAAACTCACAATAAATTTAGAACGTGGCAAGATTAACATATGTGCAATAGATGTTAGGAATAATATTTATTACGTGTGCAATCATAAAGATAATCTGAAATTTAATACATTCTAATCATTAGAATTAGAACTAAGAACGGATTCAGGTCGTGATTATGATAGATTTAATTAGTCTTGAAAGAGAAAATTACATATCATAGCTTTATGGATTGTCAAAAATGTATGAATATGACTAAATTACATAATTGAGTATTGAAATAAATAGTATCGGCGGATTCGAATTTCAATACAATAATCCATAATTTAATGAAAGCCAAACTTTTACATCTATCTTAGATTAATTTAGCATAAATCACATCAAAAACTCTTTTGTGATACATAATTCGAATTTTATACAAAACTAGTACACTTGAATTAAAAATTATTTCTTATGTGACGATACTCTCAATCCGTCAAATCTATTACTTGTCAACAATCTCGTACGCTTGTAGGTTTCGCATGAACCTATTTTGGTGCCGTTTTCAAGGAATAAAATATTTAATTTGAGTTTATTAGTTTTTATAGGATTCGAGTTTTTATTATTTTATTTTGTTTTGTTAATTTTGACTATCCACCGTAATCTTTCTTGTATTTGGTATTCTTTCAAGTATTATTCAACAATATATGCAAGATTCTAATGCTGGTAAAAGAGTAAATTTTTTGCAATAAGTAATTCCGACATGGACGAGGATGATATGCTTATAGAATATATATAATGTGAATTTTGTTATGGGTTGCATTATAGTTGGTACTGCTTGTATACATGCACTAACCTCCTGAGGTTCAAGCTTGTACAATATGAACAATATTTAAGACGTCGATAACAAGTAATTGACAAATCTAATGAAAGCTACATGACTGTGGGTGAGCATGTATCTACTGACTTACTTGTGAGAGTTAGTCCTTCTAGGTTGAATGAGGGGGTACTTGCAAAATATTATAATGAACTTGTAAAGTTGGATGAAGGTAAAATGCTTGTGAGAGATGCTATATACTGAGAGAATTTCAAAGGTGGGATATAATCCACTTAAAAAGTAGAAAGGAAAGGGATGCCCTTGTCCATGAATTTAGATTGTAAACTAGCCATTTAACCTAAGGAAATATAAATTATTGAAGAAGAGCATAAAAGGATGACAAATTAATTACACAAGAACCAAGCGAAGAAGTGGCATTTAATGAAGATGAAATTAACACACATTCTTTCGACTTTATCGATTGCCTAACAATTGAATTTGTAATTAAACCAGATGAGGAGGAAGAACTCTACATAGTTGATTTTGATTCAAATAGAGTAGGCAAATCATATCACATTGAATGAGGCAAGGTTAAAATTTGAAGAATCAACGAAAAGTGGAGTAAAATCAAAAGAAGCAAATTAGCAAGACATCAAAAACTTTATTCAGAATTCCATGATGCAAATTGCTAAAGTCAAGCTAACGACTATAAATAAGCATTTATTGGGAGGCAATTCAATTTTCTTCCATTTTATTTATTTTTGCTTTCATTACTTTGAGTAGCTTCATAAATTTTATTGATTTTAGTATTTTAGTAATTGTTATTCCTTTTAGTAGTATAGGGACCTAAGATGCTAAATCCAAACAACACTAAATTATACATCATTAAATCAATTCTAGAATGGTTTCGAGGTGATTGAATTGTTGTAGGGAGACACTGAGATAAATATGGATTTTACTTGTGTTAAATTTTTTTGTGAATTGTCTAAAACGAATAGTATAAAAACTAGGTAAAAATCTTGAATTTGGTGTTAGTTTTTTAGAATGCATGTTTAATAAGGGGCGTTGAACCAATCATTGCATAAAAAGAAAAAGCTATCTCATTGTGAACGTTTTTTCGTAACCTTTATGACTCGAATGATTAAACATGCAAGGGTATCTAAAATTTGGTGCTCTATGTCATCCGACTTGGAAGTCATCTGCCAAAAGCTCACTACAAGGATCATTTTTAAGGAGAGAAGTCCGCACATAAGATGTATATATATATATATATATATAAGGAAAATTCTCATTTGTTGATGTGTTAAACTGTAATTAATAATATTTGACCAAACTAAATAGTGTAACGATTATTATATGAATTCAACTTTAGACCACACATGGGGAAATAGTTAAGAGGATAAGTTTGGAGGTGTACATCTTATGAGTGAAGAAAGGAAATATATGACCGTTGAGTGTCAGGACTTGAATCACTTTATGAATTTAAGATGCTTTATATGAATCTTCAAACACATATGTTAGTTTTGCATTGGATAAGTAGAAATTAATTTTAACAATGTGATTTTAAAGCATTTTATATTTTTAATACATAAATTTCTATCCTAAGACCAACGACAAATTATCTAACCGTGTTTGTTTACAATTTTGTTTAAGTCAAAGTCTATTTTATTTGAGGACAAACAAATGTTCAAATAGCATAGGAATCAATAATGTAATTGTAATTATTGTTGGAAAGTGTAAAGAGGGCTATTCTTGGTCAATGTAAAACCCAATTTGCAAAAAAATTGAATTTTGGACCAAACTTTATTTTCTTCGTCAAGACTACAAATATGGTTGAAATTAGTGGTAATTATATCACTGCTCTTGGTGGCAGACCGCTTAGGTGGCGCCTTCACCAATTGCATAATCCTTGCAATCCTTTGCAGCTGCAACACATACACACGACGGTAAAATCTTTGGGTGTTGTTTAATGCACAACACTATAGCTGCGACCCATGGGGGTGCTACTACACCTAGCAACTGTCATAGCGGCCCAAATTTTGGACATTGTGATAGCTTCTGGGTGTAGCAGTAACATTCTGGGTGCTACGGTTGCCGCTCATTTTTTGTTGATGAAGTAATCTGATTATGGCGGTAATTTGTCGAGGTGAAGATGAAAAATAAATTGCTAGGGTTACAATCTACGATTTTTTGCATTGGGATGATTTGAGTATTTTGGGCCAAATCATATGAATTGGGCTGAAAATTAAAGAAGAACTATTGAGCCAATGGAAGAAAAACAGTTTGGGCTACTAATTTGCTGATTGGGGTTTTGCAAATGGACAAATATGCATTGGCTAGACATATGGAAATAGGGAAAATTTCATTTCTAAGAGTTTAAGTATCACTTATTTCAAAACTAAGAAATCAACTTTCAAATTTCAAAAATCAAATTTTTTTAAAATTTTTATTTATGAAATAATAAATTATTAAATCAATTTATTATTATATATTTAATTCTAATATAATATAATTAACCCATCCCACCTCCACCACCTCTACCGCTTCGACGACCGGCTGTCGAACGTTCCGGTGAACTTTTCGGTGACTTTTCGACGACTATTCCGGTCACCACTCTTCTTCGACGACCGCACCGATTCCGGCGACTACTCCTACGCCGCAGCTTTATTTCGACGACTACTCCGATTCTCGCAATTGTTCCAACTCCGACGACTATTCCAAACAACTGTGACATGTTAATTTGTGACCTGTAAATTTGAATGACATGTGACATGTTAATATTGATCAGTGACTCGTTTATATTGATTTCTGACCTATAAAAAATGACTATGACTTGTGAACTCAAACCTGAGACCAGTGATTTGTGACCTTAACGACGAATTAATTAGTCACAGTTCTATTCAATATGGTCACAACTATCAAATGAATTGATCATATTGATTTGTGACCTATTTATATTGATTTTTCAATTATACAAAATGACCGTGACTTGTGAACACAAACTTGTGACCAATGAATCGTGACCTTAATAACTCATTTGTTTATTACAAATCGATCACAATTTATCAAATTATTTTTTGGTTACAAATCAAGAATTTTATAGGTCACATGTTATTTCTCGATCACGAATAGGAAATTTTATTTCACAAATTATTCATCGATCACAAAATCAAGATTTTTATTGGTCACGAATCAAAAAATTACAAGATAACAGGCCTTAAACTGCAAATTTGAGGCTGAAAACGAAAATGAAAAACTCAAAAATAACGCTAAAACTTTATTAGTTCGGTAACATGCCTTAAACTGTGAATTTGAAGCTGGAAATGATGTCAACCTGGTTGGGACAGTATAGAGCGCTGAAAGTCATTTCCGAAAATATATTATAATATACAATCTGACACCGGTGCAAAAAGTTATGCCCGTTTCTTCGAAACAACACTTTTAATCCATTGTAAGTCAGAGTCATAATTTTTTGGTCACATTTTAAAAATTGACCAATTATTGGGGGTAATAGTTAACAAAAAAATTGGTCACGAGGATCCAACCCCGTCTCATCCCACCCCGACCACCGCCACGACCACCACAATCGCCACACCATCACAATCGCCATGATCACCACAATCACCACTAGCATCACATGCACCACTCCTTCCTCACCATGTCGTTCACAGCCACCACCACTACTCCAAACGAACCACAACCACCACACACATATCAGTACATAACATACAGCACACACTTATCAACATGGATCAACTTTCATACACATAGATCAGAACATATACACCACAGATTGCCCATCGTCACCACCAAAACCGCATAAACACCCACATCGCACCAACAATCACTGCTCTATACCACCAACTGTGAATCTAACCAACTCAGTCTAACCTACAATCACATAGCGTAGACACAACGATGATAAGCATCTTGTGCTACGTCATCGCACGAAAAATGTTGGTCAGGCAATGTCGCCTGCTTTTAGAGAAAGAAATGAAAGCAGTGGCCCTCGCGTCGCCGACAAATGATGGAAGATCTGTGCGAGGCTATGCTGTCTCGAGGCTGGGCCGCCGACAGAGAAGGGGGAGAGCGCTCGTAATCGATGAGGGTTGGTAGAGAGAGTGAGAAAAGAGAAGGCTGTCTTAGCGGCGGTGGTAAGAAGAGAGAAGAAGAAACCAGAGTGGGAGGCAGTAGAGAATGTGAGGAGAGAGAGTGACAGAAAGAAGATACAATGTGGAGATTTGAGGATTGGGGTTTGGGAAATGAAATTTGTATAATTATATATATATATAATTGTAATGTATCTAATTAAAAATATTTGATTTTTGAAAATTAAAACTTCAAAATTTTAGAATATGGATCTTCAAAAGTAGGTAATGGTGTAATTTCCACATGCAAATATGCAAATTGAAATTGAAGACTTGGGCCAAATTATGGCCCAAGTGGTTTTTCTAATTTGTATTTGTGTCTAGGTTTATGCCATAAATTTAGTTCATTTTAATATAGTGGAAATTACATAGAACTAGATTTTTCAAGTTTTAATTTCAAAAATCAGATTTAAAGTTTGATTATACAAAAATCAAATGATAATTTGATATTTTTATTTAATAATTCTACCAAAAATTTCAAAATCCTAATAATTTTTAACTTTTCCTTGTCTTTCTAAATCTCTTCATTTTCTCTTTATATTTCCATTCTCACTTCTCTCTTCAGTGTGCCACCACCGGAGTACTGCCCGCATTAGGCCACAATGACTTCGGTTGATCAACTTCTCCCACACACAGCAACACATAGCATCGCGAGTTCGCATCGTTCTTAGATCTACTTTTATTTTCTACCATCAAGCCTTTGACCATGACGCTACCGAAGCTAGAGGAAGGCAAGACCAAACTGAAACAGAGGAAGACAAGATCGTGATGTTGTCGACAGCGATGATGGTAGCACGATGATGTGAAGCGGCATAGCCGATGTCGCAGCACAGAGATGTAAACATTGTAGAGTGGCTTTGCCGCTGCAATTTAGTGGTGATGGTGGAGGCAGTGCAATTTGTAGAGGTCGTTGCAGTGTGGTGGATTTGTGGAGGTTGTTGGTCTTCTATGTGATTTGTGGAGATCATGGTGGCAGCGGCGGTTTGGAAATTTTTTAGTGGGGTTGGTGGTTGAGGTGTAGTGGAGATGAAGATAGATGAGATGGTAGTTGTAGCGGCAATTGTGATAGAGATGGTGGTGGCGGTGGCTGTGGTTCTGGTTGTGGATTCATGGTGAATGCGGTGGCAGTGTTGGTGGTGGTCGTGGCAGAGACGGCGACAACGACTATGGTAGGTTTCATGTTTTTTTTTGGTTGGTGGTGGTGGTGTGGTGTGGTGGAAATGGTGGTGAAGAGTGTAGATGGTGGTTGTGGTGGTCGCGATGGTGGTGGCGTTGACGGTAATGAATTTGAGGAAGAGATGGTGAAGGTAGTGGTGATACAGGCGGTGGTGCTATTGGATGAGGTGGTGGTGGTGATCACAAATTGTTTTTTTGATTGTGACCAATAAATTTGTTGGTGCGTGAGCAATAAATATATGTGACCAATAAAATAGATAAATTGTGACCAATAAATAATATACATAACCTAAAAATTTGTTAAGATGTGATCAATAATTTGATAATGTGTGACCAAAAAATAATTTATGACCAATTAATTTAATATTTTATGATAATGAAATAAATTATGATTTATAAAATTTTTGATTTGTGATCGAGAAATAAATTGTGATCTATAAAATTTGTTGTTTGCGACTGTGATGCCTGTAATTGTGAAAAATATATAACCGTGTCCATAAATTATATAATATTGTGACCTTAATATATTTAGTTAATAAAATATTTAATAAATAAAATTTAAATTAATATTTGATTTTTGAAAAAGTAAACCTTATCTCTTATATTTGAAATATGTCATACTTAATATCTTACTAATGAAATTTTCCCTTTAATATATTTATTGATTTATTGCTTTAATTTAAATATGAATGAATGTGGTTAAAATAATATGTCATATACATCATTTAAGGCACAACTCGGTTTACTAGTTATTATGCATGCATTTAAGAAATCTGTTGACGCAGAACGGAAGTTTTAGGGTTTACTAGCGTAATCCCTAGTAAAGAAAATTATAATTCTCACGAAAATAATCTCAAAAAAAGGCACTTGTATTATTCAAGAAAATAAAGAGCCT
>CAIGRN010162067.1:0-19952 GCA_903798345.1 Fraxinus anomala | reverse complement strand
TATATATATATATATATATATATATATATATACGATGTTATAGTGTATATGGTTTTGAGTTGGTTTAAAATAATAATATATATATATATATATATATATATATATATATATATATATATATATATATTAAGTAAAGAATATGGTCTATCGCATTTTAATGGCTTGAAGACATGTGAGTGATATATTGATGTAAACCTAAGAACATAATGGAATAATGAAATTTTTGTGAACTGAAGGTAGTGCTGTGCTCATTGCACCTCTTATGCCAATTTTATGATGGATGTTTGGACGTTGCCAATTGAACGGAAAAATGATGTCAATTATTTTCTTGAGCTGAATATGGTTCAATTTCTTCATTTATATGTACATTAATTTCATGTGTATCATGAAAGAATAAGTTTTAGTTGCATATGCAATGTTATCTTGTTTATAATGAATAATCTTATTGCAGAGGCTTTGTGATAATGATCCTGGTGTTATGGGTNTCTTGAGCTGAATATGGTTCAATTTCTTCATTTATATGTACATTAATTTCATGTGTATCATGAAAGAATAAGTTTTAGTTGCATATGCAATGTTATCTTGTTTATAATGAATAATCTTATTGCAGAGGCTTTGTGATAATGATCCTGGTGTTATGGGTGCAACGCTTTGCCCATTATTTGATCTTATCACAATCGATGTTAATTCTTACAAGGATCTGGTGATAAGCTTTGTAAACATTCTTAAGCAAGTAGCTGAGCGCAGACTGCCAAGGAGTTATGATTACTGTCAAATGCCTGCTCCATTTATCCAGGTATACCATATATTGTTTTTTGGCATACTTGATAGTGTTCTTACATGTTGTATAGCAGGATCATAATTATAATTCAGAATATGTAGCGTAAAAAAGGTCCTTTGCACTAGTTTCAGGAAAAAACTTGTGCAAAAGTACCCGTTTTTCAACACTATTCCAATGTTATTAGTTGATTAAGTTTGTAATCCTGAAATTTAAAATTTATTGTTATGCCATCTCTTTATGAAGACCCTCTGGCTTCGTTCTGAATAATTGATCAAGTTGAGACTGGTGTACTAATAGTCAGATAATTGTGATTATTCTTAAAGGTTGACACTTTAGGCATAAGTTCTTTCTTCTTACACCTTTGTTTCTTTCTCAGTGTGTGCTCTGTTATTTCTCTGGACAAGATTATTACGTATACAGTACTCATAGCATGCCAACATTGTAGATTTAGGCCACCGACCTAATAGAATCTGCAATTTCTAGTGAAATATGGCAAACACGTAATTGGGCTTTATGAGATGCTATCAGAAACAATGTCTTCCTGACTCAATGACCTTTCTGCTCCAATATCTCTTTACCACTTAGCATTTCCAGAACTATTCTTGGTTGGAAGTCTGAAAAGGTGAAATTAATCAAATTTTACAATATTAAGGAATCCTCTGATGATGTTTAGTATTTATAGCAACGGTCATTTCCTTTTGAAGTTGTGATATGAGATGCCAACATTTAAAATTATCTTAATAATATATGTTCAGATTGATCTGGATGATTTGAAATATTGGGAGTACACAAACAAATAGATATAGGCACACATGCTACGAAAAGTATGGAGCAAAATGAAATGTACCCCTGTTTGAGCCACATTCTCATTTTTTTACTCATTTTCAACCACACATTCTTCAACAAAATAATATTTTCTATCGTATCAATAATTTTTCCTTCTTTTTCAACCATATATTCACCATCACATCACAAAAAAAAAAAAAAAAAATGCATTCTCTCCTAAAAAATGTGTATCAAACACACTCGTAGTTGGAATTCACCTTCCCCTTTCTGTTTGGACTTTCTTGGGGACCTCTAGAATGAATGGAGGGAATGATATTTTTGTCTATGAAAGGCTAGTATGGTTAGTTCCTGTCCCCTTTTACTACTGGACAAGGACGAGTTGTTTTAGAACTATACTACACTGAACTAGCCCTAATAAGAGTAACTTTAAGATATAAATTGCAAATAATATATCAAGTTTCAGTTGTAACATTCATTTATATTTTGGTTTTTTTTCTATGTTTGGGGTTGTTAGTCTTTTTGATGATTTGGTGGCTTGGGGATGCAATTATTATATTACTCCATGGTTATGCTTCTTTAAGTTTCTAACGCAATAAAAGTGAAAACTTTTCCTGTGGAGTTTGGAATAGAATTTGAGAGAGAGAGAGAGAGAGAGAGAGAGAGAGTATCTGTCATTTCATTTTTCTAAAACTGAGTTTTGTTAATCTATATTATATTTCAAATATGATATTCTCAACTACATTTTGGTAAACCTAACCTTGGTGTTTACAAAAAGTTATTGTTGCTCTTACACTTAACTGACTTCATTTATCAAGCTGTACCCATGTCTGACACAAGATGGCGCTCAACACAACATAATACACGTGTACGGCATCACAAAAATGAGCAAGATTCTTCAATGCTCAATTCAAGTCTCAAATCTGAGCCACAACAACAATGTGCTAATGAAGTAACAAGATGCATATTCAACCATGACATTTTTTTAGTATTAATATACATTCTACTAGAAATGCATTACCCTGACTTGTTTCTGTTATTAGATGATGTAAAATATATTCTAGAGTATCTGGATAATAAGTTATAAATTTATGAGAAATGTGTCCATGTATCCTTGTCAGAAGTTGAGATGCAAATTTTTATTGATTGACACAGTCCTAAATTTGACATTCAAATCCACATCCATGCCCATGCCTGACACTTGTACTTAAGTCCGAGCAACGTATATAAGAATCTCATTTTGAAAGTTGGAAATGATTCAATCACACGAGGTCTGCTAGTGGCACACTGTGGTATTTCATGAACTTATGGTCAAGTGGTGCATTGTTTCTATTAGGATTTGTTATACAGATAGGCCAATCCTTAGGTTTTGGTAACTTTTACATCTAAAGTATGATATGGATCTATTGACCAAAGTTGTTTCTAGCATGGTTTAAAAAGGCGGTAGTCTCATCTCACTGTGAGGCGCATGTATTATGCCTCGAGGCGGTATTTTTAAGGCTAAAAATCTGAGGCTCACACCTCTAAATCTGAGGCGCGCACCTCATTGAGCATGAGACGTGCGCCTCATTTAAAATTTGATTTTTCAATTGTATAAAAAAAACCAGAAAGGGCCCTTCTTAAAAAAAGGCACATTTAAAAAGGCGTTTTGGGTCCAAACAAAATAATAAAATACCTAAAAAACTAAATGGCAACAAGAAATTAGAGGACAAAAACATAACAGATTCAACAGAAATTCAAAAGACAGAATTCAAGAAAAATATCGTCTTCTTCATCAGTTCATCAGGTATTTTTTTCTTTTTTCTTTTTCTTTCTTCTTCTTCTTAGGGTTTAATAAATCTTGCATGCAATTAGTTGCTTTATAAACTCTAAAACTCATGTATCCATACTTCTTAATCTGCAACATCTCTTCAATATCCCCACATCATTGTCAAATCTTCATGCATGATGCAATAGTACACTATACCCAGATTATAGTGTTCCACCATAGCCAGCTTTCTTACAGAAAACAAAAGTGTGACTATTAAGATTTTTTTTTTTAGTTTAAACTGTTTTTTTTCCATTGCAAATGGAGTGATTTCTATTTTTGCTAAACATCTTCTTTCTTTAGGTGGACTTTATCTCAATATTCTAATGGCTATATATCATATTTACTATATGTTCCAACTTTGATTTTTTTTTGTACTTTTATATACTATATCTCAATATGCTAATGGCTATATATCCTATTTACTATATGCTCCAACTTTGATTTTTTTGTATTTTTGTATTATTTTATAATTCATTTACTTAGATTTTTTATTTTTTGTGAGGCTTACGCCTCAATCCGACTCGAGGCTTACGTCTCGCCTCATAAAGAAAAACCGCTTCAATACTTAGTTTCGCCTTTTAAAACCTTGGTTTCTTGTGATAATTCCATGTTTGAGTATGCATCAGGTCAAATAAAAGGTATTAAAGCTTGCTGTCTTGGCATCCTACAAATCTAAGATAGATCTTGAGTTGATAAGGAAGCAAGTCACAGGAATTACATGGCTGGAACTTCTCAAACGACAGTCTATATACATAGGAAGGCAGAATACTAACCTATTGAATAAAAAAATAATTAATAAGGGATAATTGAACTACTTTGGCATGAATTGGCATGACTTTCTGAATGGATCTTAAGATTGCTTCTTTCATAAATGATTTCAGCAACAAGCTCTAACAACATACTCCCAGCTTTCTTATATGCTTGCTGTTATGGATCCTCCTACAAGATATAGTCTGAATTTGCATATATGAACCCAACTTCTTCGAGCAAGAAGAAAGGCTTATTTAACAGAAAAGCATATGAATTCTGGTTATTATTCTCCAGGTTTTTTCCATTTGTCTATTTGCTCACGTATTACAATAGATATTGCTTTACCATGCAGATCAAATTATTGAAAATTCTTGGTTTACTGGGTAATGGTGACAATAAGGCCAGTGAACACATGTATGCCATTGTAGGTGACGTAATGAGAAAATTTGATTCCACAAGTAATATTGGGAATGCCGTTCTTTATGTGTTTCTTCAATACATCCCAACCCCAAGTTACTCAAAGCTGCTGCTGATGCCATATCGAAATTCTTGAAGGTTTGTATTCTGCAATTTGGTATGATTCTCTCCCATATCTTTTCATGTTTTTGGATCTCATAACCCTTCATGCATATGTGGTGGATAGAGCAATAGTCACAATCTGAAATATCTTGGAATTGATGTTCCTGGTCGGCTGACGAAAATAAGTCCTGGAATTGCTGAACAGAACCAACTGGCTGTCATCGATTGCTTAGAGGTGAGAAATACCTTTTTTCTTGCATTACTTTTGAAACATTATGAGATGGTCCATGCATGAAGGTGGAGAGGGGGAAAGAGTTGGAAGTATTTTGGAATCAAATGGCTAGAAGGTGGGAAGATATGGAGATATGTGGTTTCTTGTTTTATCACTGTTCCCCTATTAGAAATTCCTTCTGATCTTTTAGATTAGATAGCTTTACGTCCTCGTAGCATGGTTTTCATAGATTTTGTAAAAATATTGTGCTTCCTCAGGTCAACCAAAGTGAAATACCTTACTATAAAAGGATAAACAATGACAACTGTAATGCAATTGTTGAAATTGACCTGCTTGATGGTCTGATGACGATATTGCTTGATGTTGGCTCCTATGATTTGCCTTTATATTTTTATTTTTTCCATTGAGATCTGTGTTTCTACAGTTTTTATTTCTTAGTGAAGAGTAGCGGGTTTTAGTTTTTTACGTGCAACTTTTTTTCGATACATAGATAGATATGTTCATTTAGTCTGTCTATTTAAATTTCAGTTTGAAGCCTGATGTGCTTCATGATACTGGACCCTGATGACACTCTAAAGCGCAAGACTTTCGAACTCCTTTACAAAATGACGAAGTCTTCGAATGTTGAAGTGATTGTAAACCGAATGATTGATTGTATGATAAACATCAATGATAATCATTACAAAACTGAAATAGCATCTAGATGTGTTGAACTTGCAGAGCAATTTGCCCCAAGCAACCAGTGGTTTATACAGGTTATATTACTAATTCCACCTGCCTTTATAGATTATCCTAACACTTTTGCATTTATAGTTGAGAAATCTTGATTTTCTTCTTTTTTTTTTAGCCATGTTTACTTGCCAGACCATGAATAAAGTATTTGAGCACGCAGGCGACCTAGTTAATGCCAAAGTGGCTCATAATTTGATGCGGTTGATTGCTGAGGGATTTCGAGAGGATGATGAAACTGTGGATAGTCTGCTTAGATCATCTGCTGTATGTCTTACTAATCGATTTCTTTTTGTGTTCGATTCATATACTACATCTCACTAATTATAATTAATACAAGTATACGTGTCTCGAACCCTTCTTGTAGTCAAATATCTCTGAGCCATGCATTGTGCAATATTTCTTTTGAACTTAATTTATGTGAATGTGCTTGAATATTGCACGAAAATATTTGTTTCGGTTGAAATACGGCAAGTGCACGGTTCTTTAACAAGTGGTAAAATGAATTTTGAGTTTAAGTATCGTTTCCACAGAGATTGTACTAGTTCAAATTCGAATTAACTTAGCCTTAACCGAAACAATTGAAATTTGTGATTTTTTCTATAAATTAAATAATCTACTTATGAATGCAAGACCTAATTTAACTAAAATAAATGCAAGACTATAATTAAATGCAAGTTTGATGAAAATATGATGATGAAAAGCGTACTAGGATCCTGAATTTTCTTATATCAATTCCTTTTAACCCCAAGCTACAATTTAACAACATGATTGAATTCTGAAGAATCAATGTTCCTATTCTATTCAATAATCTCTTTAGAGTAATGTTAAACCTACTCTCATATATGACCCGACTATATTTCTATGACCGATGCGAACATACACGAGTACATGAATTTTTATGAGTACTTAGAGATTCATATAGAGTATAGCGGTATATTTCTATTCTCTATCGGACCCTATGACTATTTACACTATGTCGAGCCTATTTTTCTTCTTTCGAATGCATAAAATAAACCACCAAATTCATACAACTAATGTGCACAATAATTATAGAGAAAAGATAATCATGTAAATTATTCAAAATCTAAAAACATATTTTTAATGTCAAATATGTAAAACTAAATATTGAGAATTTATATTACAAGGTTCATCGTTTTCTTAGCACAAAGAAATCTAGCCTAACATGTTGTGAAGAAGAAAACAAAAGATATAAAAATTGTTCATCACTAGGAAATTCTTAAATTCAGTCTTGATGTTCTTGAAATTGAATCTCGATGTGATCTTTGCCTCATTTTGCTATTAATTCTCCACGCCTAATTATATTTTGAGAGTTGGTATTTATAATCCCTCTAAAGAGTCCCAAAAGATCTCTAAAAATTGTGCATATCATGGCCCAAACGAAAGTTTCTTTATTAGAATTAAATTCTGAAGAAAACAAAATTTTTTGGCCGAATTGGCCTGGGCGGGCGCCCAATAGTAAATGGGGCGGCTGCCAGGCATACTAAGTAGTTCCTGTAATTGAGATTAAGGGTCGGGCGGCTGCCCAGTTATAAAAATATCTAGAATTTTCTTTTTAGCCATTTTCTTCATTCTTTCTTCCATCTTGGTCCTCCATGTTAAATTATTTCGATTTTTGGTCCTTCAACTTTTATTCAAATGCATATTAGTCCCCAAACTTCCATCCATTGGCCAATTGATTTTTTATTCTTTTCCAATTACTTGTGAACGGGTCCAAAATTGAAACACAATAAAATTAACCCAAGTAAAATCCAATACTAAAATGACACAAAAACTTAGTAATATGGCCCAAATAAGTGCATAAAAATGCACTTATCAAATATGTTATGTAGTTTTGCCTGATCTTGTAACAATATCGATTATGCAAGTCTAGAAGAAGATATGAAGATTTTACTTTGTACTTTTTGTTTCAATTTTCTTGTTAAAACTTGGGTGGAGAAAGTCTGTTTTCTTGACTTATATTTCAAGCAATGAAACCCGTGTTTTTCATTTTTAGTATTTTAGTACTACTTTGGTACTTGGCTTGAATTAATTAATGCCATGTTGTTTTAAATCTTCACTAGTTTGTCTGGCTTTTTGTTGCTGCTGGTTCTTCTGAAAATAGCATGTATTCAGAATCTGGGGATATTATGGTGGTGAACGTTAAGTCTCTTCGTTAAGAGAACAGTTGTGGAACATTAATCTGAAATTCCTTGTGTTGCAAATAGGATTCTGAAAATTTAATTTTCATAGAAAGACCAAAACTTGGACGACCAGTCGTGTTGGGTTTCTGTTTTTCCAACTTTGTCTTTTTATCTAAATGAATTGTTGCATTTGACTATTTGGTTATTCAATTTCAGACTTAATGTCCTGCAACAGGTTCCACTGGCAGGCCGCAAGCAATCTACATCTGTAGCTGCTACAATCTGCCTTTGGGCATATACGCATCTTGCATTACTGTGATGCATATTGATATTTCATGATGTTATGCTTTGTTCTCTGAAACTACATAACCCTTTCAAATTGTGTTGGCGATTTCATGATTGACATGAGTAGCTCAACTTACAGATTGTGGAATTAGCATTTCCTGTTTCTAAGTGCACATGCTTGAGAATGGTGGAAATGGATCGAGATTATGGTTCTATATTTTTTGCTTATAACTGAAGTTATTTTGTCCACGTGCAGGTGGAGTCCTATCTTCGAATTATTGGAGATCCAAAACTTCCATCTGCATTTCTTCGAGTATGTTTTGTTACATATCGGGTCTTCAAGCATTTTGTTTTGTTTTTCTCTGTCTATGTTGTATCACATCTAAGTTTCAATTTTTTATTTTCTTTTGGCTTGGGCTTACTCTATTGCAGACACAAATCTTGCCTCTGCCAACTATTTGCTAGTTTTATGTTGCAGGTTATTTGTTGGGTCTTGGGGGAATATGGTACTGCAGATGGGAAGTATTCTGCCTCATATATCAGTGGGAAATTGTGTGATGTGGCAGAGGCACTTTCAACTGACGAAATTGTGAGAGTATATGTTACTGTGTTTTTGAGTTTAGATGCATGTATATTTTAGGCTAATTTGTTTGAAAGTTTTTTGAATTTACTTATTTTTCTATTTCAAATATTAACGTGTTAGCTGTGGCATACAGAAATGAAAATGTACAAATGCGTGTTAATTTATATTTTCTGCTCATAGTATTTAATCCTTTTTGAGCTGGGAAATTAAGTCAGCTAAGCTTTAATGGTTAGGAGCGATTGGTTTCTACATAACTAGTGATGAAATGCGTCTAGCAATTTTTCAGTTATATTCGGACAAGATTAGGTTATTTATTATTTTTTAGGACGCGGGGTGGTTGGTTCAAATGCTTATGGTTTCTAGCGAGAATAGTTTTTGATTGCTGGATAGCTATGGGTCTGACGAACTTAAGCAAATTAAAAGATAATGAAAGTAAGCCAAAGAAGAAGTATTCTTCATGAAGGAAATTGCTTAATGATCAGAGGCAATCTCCTGAGGAACTATGTGATAGTAGAGCCGAAAAAAACTGGTTGACTTATCTCAACATCATTGCATAGTCAATATAATATGATCCAGACATAATCAGTTTTTTTTTTTTTATTTTTTATTTTTTTTTATGTATAAAAGTCAAAAACCTTCTGCACTGTGGAGAATGGAGAGTCACTAGCTACTGTTCTGATTGAAGAAAATTAGGTCTACAAGTGGTGCTGTATATACGGCCAGCTTCTATTAATAAATATCAACCGTAGTCATGGTGGACAACATATAGTCAGTAGCTCTAGTCAACTCGCTTGTCTATTTATTCTAATCAGTGAAAAATAAGCCTATCATTGGTAGATGTCTATTCTAGAGAAATAAGTCGATATTTTTGTGAATCGCTGTTATCATAGGGTAATCAGAGAACACATGATAAATTGATGTGGCCTTCAGGTGAGGATAGTTGTGCATGCCCGTGCATAATTTGCAGTTGCACCTTCAGTGTTCAAGTAGAGAAATTAAATCTAATATTGTTATTGCACTGAAGTATTAATTTTACGGAAAATATTGGTAAAAATTTTTCCCTGCTTATTTTGAAGGCATACACAGTCACAGCCCTTGGGAAAATTTATTCCTTTGAATTAGCAGCTGGGAGAAAAGTGGACATGCTTCCTGAGGTAAGCTGTTCTAACCTTGTGCAGTGTTACTTTGACATCTTAATCTTTCTGTTCAAGTATATCCAAGTGTAGCTTGAACGATTATATAGCCTATTTCAAGTGGTAATGTCGACTATAGACAAGTTTAGATTTTCATTGCAGTTCCACGTGTGAGTTCATTAACTGTACACTTCAGGAATCCAGTTTGCTTTAGATGACAACAAAGTCCTTTATGATAACTATTATGCTTTTATTATAGCTTAGACATACCCATATAAATAAAATATCAATTTTGGCGTACTATTTAGTGATAAGTTTGTGGATGCGATTGCATGTGATGTGTGTCACCTTTTCTGGGCCAGACCTGAACATTTTGAACTTTTACCTCCAATTCTGAAAAGGGTGAGAATAGTCACAAATAAATATACAGATGGTTTATTTATCACTCTCGCCTTTCTCTCCTTGTTGAACTTGCTACATTAATGCGAATGGCACACTGAAAAATAAGTCAATAGTGAATCCCAAGCTGTGGCTCAATGAAATTTCACTTTGGACAACCATGATAAACGTAGCCTATTTTTTTGTCAGATACTGGACAATCCAGAATTCAAGTAAGGTTACTCAGTATATACATGCATGAACTTCTTGGTATTCAAATCCAGCAATCACCATTAAGAACTTGGAGCCCAGTTAAAACTTGAATCCCTTAGTTGGAAGAGTGGATTTAGAGAAATAATGTGAATGCAGATTGAGGTGCAAAAGTATCTTTGAGCTTTATTATATCTTATCATTTGAGGGCGGAAATTTTCCTTTTGTTGTATTGGTTGCAAAATAGATATTCACAGAGATACTAAAATTGGGAAATTAATTCTTGAATCCAGTGGACGTAGTGTAGTAGTTACTTCAGGATGCATTAGTTGTTGAATTAAAAAATAAAAATAAATGAACCATTTTAGCGTTCAATGTAATGGTTATATATGTTTTGGGTGCAACTAGACTTTTCTCTCGATACACATGAGCTATATCCAGAAAAGAGATGGAGATATAATTTAAGGACGCTTTGTTCCTTTGGAAAACACTGGAAATCCTACAAAAACAACAAATATACCAAATTGCGGAAGTACTAGAATTAGAAAACTCTCTGAAAACTGAAACCAGAATTCTTTTCTATATTTCTTGATAATTAAACATCCCTACTTACATCCTTTTATAACACAATAATAGAAATAAAAAAGGAAAAAACAATCTCCTAATTCAAGAGAATAATTACTGTCTATAAATCTATCAATTTATACTATGGAAAGATTTTGATATCTTTCCATAATTCACGAATTCCTACACTTCCCCTCAAGTTGGACTGTAGATATATCCAACTAGCAGATGAAATCGCTAAAATTTTGTTGAGACAATCATTTGGTGAGATATCTGCCTTTTGTTCTCTTGTAGGGACATACACCATACACATGACTCCGTCTTCAACCTTTTCTTTGATGAAATGTCTATCGATTTCCACATGCTTTGTTTGATCATGCCAGATTGGGTTGAGTGAAATGCTGATAACTGTTTTATTATCACAATAGAGTTTCATTGGTAATTTCATTTCAATCTTCAATTCTTCCATAAGTTTCTTTAACCATAATCCTTCACACATCCCTTGTACAGCTACTCTGAATTCTGCTTCGACACTGCTTCTTGCCACTACATTCTGTTTTTTATTTCTCCAAGTTACTAAATTTTCCCATACAAAGGTACAGTTACCCGACGTTGATTTTCTATCCTCTATTGTTTTGGCCTAATCAGCATCTGTAACTATTTCTACTTCTTTGTTTCACTCTTCTTGAAGAATAATCCCTTTTTGGATGAGCCTTTTAGATACCCGAGAATTTTGTGTATGGCTTCTAGATGAGTTTCCTTCGACGAGTGCACCTGTTGACTTACAACGTAGACCACAAAAACAATGTCTGGTCTAGTGTGTGATAGGCTCGTTAGTATCTATCTTTTTCAACTAGTTACCTTGTTTCATCTGTCCTTTTCCCACAATCTATAGTTGTGTCACTTGGTTTAACTTTTACTTCAAATTCGGAGACTAGGCTTTTCTTTAGTCTGTCCATCTCAGTTATATTGTCTCCAGTGAGGATTATATCGTCTACACATACAATTAGAATTGTTATTTTTCTTTCTCCAGATTGTTGAAAAAACACAGTATGATCTACCCATGCTGATAGCCTGATTCCTCAGCACCTTTGCAAATCTGTCAAACCAGGCTCTTGGTGATTGCTTAAGACCGTATAATGATTTCTTGAGTTTGCATACCCACCTTTTTGCATTCTTATTATTGAACCCTGGTGATACTTTCACGAAGACTTCCTCTTCCAACTCTCCATTCAGAAATATATTCTTAATATCCTGTTGCTGGAGAAGCCAATCCAAATTGGTTGCTAAAGATAGGAGAACTCGAATTGTCTTTAGTTTTGCCACTGATGCAAATGTCTCCATGTAGTCAATACCATACATCTGTGTGTATCCTTTGGTTACGGGACGATATTTATAGCGTTCTATCATCTCATCAGTTTTATACTTCACATTAAAGACCCATTTGTAGCCAAATGGTCTGTAACCTTTTGGTAACTTCACTATATCTCAAGTTTCATTTTTCTAAAGCTTACATTTCTTCCATTATTGCTTCTCTCCATTTGGGAACTTTCAAGACCTCCTGAATGTTCCTTGGGATTTTCGTATTATCAAGGTTAGCAGTAAAAGTACGAAAATTTGTAAATAGAGTTTGATAAGACACAAATTTAAAGATAGGGTGGAGAGTACATGATCGAGTTTGTTTAACAATATGTAAATCGTCACTTGTAGAGACATCTTCGATACTGACTCATTTGGTATCTCAGGTGCGAAGTTTCTCTTGTACTTTAAATTTGGCCTCCTTAAGTAAACTAGTATCTCCTTATCGTTTTGTTTTTTTGCATCTCCTTCTGTATTCAAGTTCTCTTCTGTAGATGGCATATTAGATGTGACATATTCAGTATAGGTTGGCTCGGGAGGGGAGAGATCAAAGTTGAAAAACTCTTCAAAGAATCGATCTTCACTCAGATTCTTCCCCTGAAGAAAAGGTTTTTTGAAGTAAGGTGTTTTTCAAAGAATGTGACATCGATGCTAACAAATACCCTTTTTTTTATGGATCATAGCATATATATCCCTTATGAGTATGTGAGTATCAATGAACACATTTTTAAGTGCACGGGGGTCTAGTTTGTTTCGATGATGAGAGTGAATATGAGTAAAAGCCATGCATCCAAACACTTTCAGATGTAGGATAGAGTTAAGGTGGGAGGTAGGGAAGTGTGTGAAATTTCTGGAGAAGTGAGTCGAAGGATAGAGTACGACTAGGCATTTTGTTGATTAGATATGTGGTTGTTAGAATGATATCGCTCCAGAATAGTTTTGGCATATTTGTAGTGAACATTAAGGTACGGGCAACTTCAAGAAGGTGTATTTTTTCGCTCTGCGACCCCATTTTGTTGAGGGGTATTGATACAAGAAGTTTGGTGGACTATCCCATGTTTGTGTAAATAGTCTTGTAATGTAGTATTGAAATATTTTGTGCTGTAATCTGTGCGGAGTATTTCGATTTGTATCTGAAATTGTGTTTGAATCATTAAATGAAAATTGATCAACACGGAGCAGACTTCAAATTTTTCATTTAATAGGTAAACTCAATAGATTCGGGTATGATCATCTCTAAATGTGATAAACCATCTTGTGTATGTTCGATTAGGGGTTCAAGGAGGTCCCTATAAGTCACTGTAGATCATAGTGAAGGGTTAAAATGGTTTGTATATAGAGTTTGGATAAGGAGTACGGTGATGTTTCACAAGTTTACAATTTTCATGTTGAAAATCAACTGAAGTTTTATTCAAAAATATTGAAAGGATTACGTGTCTCAAGTACTGAAATTTGGGTAGCCTAGTGTATAATGTCATAATAGAATTTTTACTATCCCTAGATACAAATGCGGAGTCACAAGTTGCAATTTGACGTTGTTTACTCATACCAGCCTCCTCGACGTAGTACAACCCTTCACACTCTTTAGCACTGTCAATCATCTTCCCTAATAAAATGTTCTAAAAAATATAGTGAGATAGAAGAAATTTAGCAGTGCAAGTGGAGTCTTTGGTTAGCTTGCTAATGGACAATAGATTACAAGACAAATTGGGAACATGTAAGATAGATTCGAGTGTTATAGAGTTAGAGATCTTGATACTTCCTTTTCCTGCAACAGATGAGGGAGAGTCATCTGCAATTTTGACTTTAACATTGTCGCACAGGTTGAATATGAGGAAAAAAGATGATACGCGTCCGTCATATGATCGGACGCTCCTAAGTCGATAATCCTGGGGGTTTTAGATTTTGACATGGTACATAATGTTCTCAAGAAATTACCTTTATGGGCTAGGGAGCTTGAAGGATCATTGGATCGGAAGTTTGGAAACTGGAGAAATTTTGGTTGAGTTGCTCCAATTGTTCGAGGTTGAATGTACCATTTTGAGTATGATTAATTTTTTCCTGAGCTTGATATCCCCGACTCCTAGTGCTTTGTCTTAGCTTCGAATAGACAGGTTTTCCGTGTAAGTCCCAACATGTATCTTCTTTGTGTCCGAGCTTACGACAATGTTCACATCAGGGTCGACCAAGTTGTTGTTTTAGGCTTGACCCATTTATTGTTTCCTTATAGGCTTCAGGCTCATTATTTTCTAGCCCAATACCTTTTCCACGTGAGGATCCAATGATCAGATTTTTATCACCAATAGGGCTATTAAATGTTGGCCCATATTTCCCATCAACCTAAGGCCCGTTTCCTTTCACTAGAAGAGCAGGCACTTCACTAGATGACAGTGGTCGCCGGCCAAGGATTCGGCCTCTAACGTCGTCCAAGTCTCGATTTAATCCAGCCAAGAACTCATACACTATTTCATTCTCAAGCCTCTTCTTATATCGGACATTGTCATCTGCACTCTCCATTCTTCGTCGCTGCCAAGGTCAAGTTCTTGCCAAAGTGATGTCATCTCCATGAAATAGTCAGTAACATCACTAGTCCCATTTGCCACAATCGAGTTTTGATTCGAAAATATGTGATGAATTTTCAAAGTCCGAATATGTTTCTTTCACCACCTCCCAAACCTCTTTTGCAGTTGGAAGGAAGAGATAGGTCTTCCCTATAGCTGGTTCATGGAGTTCACTAGCCAGGCAGTGATTATGGAATTTTCTGATTTCCACCTTTGCAGGAGTGCAGCATCAGTTGGTTTCTTCGTTTTGCCGGTAAGGTACTCTAGTTTACCTTTCCCATCAATCACCAATTTTATTGATTGGGCCCATTTACGAAAATTTCTTCCTTTTAATTTCTCTACTGTGAGTTGAACAGATGAGTTCTCGAAACCATGAGAACCAATTGTGGGGTTAACTTCCGTTTCGGCTTGAGGGGTGTAGAAGGTGACCGACCCCGAGGTGTTGACGGGGAATTCCACCATAGGTTGCTAGCTTTAGACGATCCTAGGCTCTGAAACCATGAAAACTGAATCCAGAATTCTTTTCTATATTTCTTGATAATTAAACATCCCTACTTACATCCTGTTACAATACAATAATGGAAATAAAAAAAGAAAAAACAATCTCCTAATTTTAGAGAATAATTACAGCCTATAAATCTATCAATTTATACTAATTCACGAATTCGTACACTATCATCCTTCCACCTTGAAACAGGAATTTGTGGCATTGAAAGAAAGCTTTGTCATCGGAGAATTGCTCTTAGTATATATTTATGACTAACTAATTCTTGAGTGAAAACTGAACAGTATTAAACTTTCATGCATACTATTATAGGAGAGAAATAATAATTTGTTGAAAAATATACCTCTCCTTAACCTAACTCAAGTTTTTGTTCAAATATCAAGATAGAAATTTCAGCATGCTAACATTTTTTACTTGCTGCAGTGTGAATCCTTGATTGAAGAATTATTAGCATCCCATTCAGCAGATCTGCAGCAGCGTGCTTATGAACTTCAGGCAATCATTGGTTTAGATGCTCACGCTGTTGAAAATTTAATGCCAATGGATGCAAGTTGTGAAGACATTGAGGTGATATTTATCGTTGCAATTAAATTTGAATTTTTAACTGTCATTCTGGTGGCATTCTCTTGTGGATTTCATTTTGGGCTTGCCATAGAAAGGATATTAAATTGTAGATTCTACATACATACGAGTAACTCCGATGTTTACCTAGTTTATTTGCAACCTGCATTTCTTTTCATTTTCTTTGAATGAGATGGTGGGGCATCTCGGATTAATCAAACATATTTAATTTGATACTAGATTTTTTCCCTTTGTTTTGCAAGTTTTGGAAGAATAAAGGTTAATGCTGCTTGCCAAAATTTTGTTGAAGTCATCTGATTGTCTTTGTTATTCCTTTCAACTTCTCTACCTAGGAAGATAAAAGTTTTATTATTCTTTATGTTTCTTCTCCCTTCTTTAAATAGTTATTGTTGATATTGGTACCATGATTCCAGGATTGTAAGATTCTGGATTTGAAGATGTTGATCTGATGTTTGCCTATATTAATTATTGGTGTGAAGGAAGATCTGCCTTATTTTAGTAGTCTTTCTTTTGTACATGGAAAGCCACTCTTTTCTTGCTTTGTTGCCCCGCAATGAGCATCATTTTCCTGAGGAGGACTGTAACGATTTTCTTTCCTATACTACCTTTCAATTAAAATTTAGAAGAGACGGAATTATATTTGAAGTTGTTTCCAGCACATAAAAGTAGTAGAAGAAAGATAAATGCTAACCCCGCTTCTCATAATGTAGCCATATTTATTTTTACCCATGCCGCAACATGTGACACAAGGTGATGGAGGGAGTACTTCAATTTACTTTGAAGTATAGAGGATTCCAGTCATACATGTGAAGCATTGCTTTTATCAATAATTGTTGCGATATCTATACATGTTCTTTAAAAGTTCACAAGTTTCCTTGTTTAAGTTTGGGCACTTGAAAAATGTCATTCAGATGGATGGGTCAGTTACTGAGTATGGTCTCCACATATATGGTTATATTGTTCGTTTTTCTTGACACGACTCATTATATATTAACTTCACCATTATGTGGCTTATTTTCTTGGCTGCAATCTGTTTTATGTTTTTTCGTGTATTACTACTTGGTCATTCTTATGCTATATTATGAAATTGCTTGGCTATTAAGTAATTTTTGTGGCTTTGCTTTTGTTGGCTGTGGTCTGTTGTGTTGTATGCATTGCTACTCGATCGTTCTCATGCTATATATTATTTTGCTCAAGAATGCTAGTAAAATTTGTAATATATTTGCAGGTTGACAAAAGCCTTTCATTTCTTGATGGATATATTCAACGAGCTATAGAAAATGGGGCTCAACCATATGTTTCTGAGAGTGAACGTTCGGGAATGTCAAATATTAGCAACTTCAAAAGCCAAGAACAGCATGAATCCTTAACGCACTCACTTAGGTTTGAGGCTTACAAACTTCCTAAACCCTCAATGACCCCTCAAGTTCCTCCAGTGCTAGCATCTTCTACTGAACTTGTTCCTGTACCTGATCCATATTATCATACAGAGGTCCACTATTCCGCTACACCCGTGCCATCCATCTCTAGTGCAGGGTCATCAGAACTCCAGCTGCGACTTGATGGAATTCAAAAGAAGTGGGGCCGACCTTCTTATTCCTCACCTGCGCCGTCTACTTTGAAAAATGATGCCCCTAAGATTCAGAATGGGACAACCCAACCCAATTCAGTTGGCACAGTTGGCAGTGCAAACTCAAAAGCCCGTCATGTCTCTTATGATTCCAGAAAGCCGCAAGTAGAGATATCTCCTGAGCAGCAGAAACTGGCTGCTTCGCTTTTTGGCAGTGTATCAAAATCTGATAGAAGTCAACCGTCTTCCAGCCAGAAGATTCCTATGAATAACAGCCATGCTGCAGATAAGTCTCATGTGGAAAAGACTGCAACTTCTGATACTGTTGCTATAAAAACTTCCCAGCCACCTCCCGACTTGCTTGACTTAGGTGAACCAACTGGTACTAGTATTCTGCCATCTTTAGATCCTTTTAAGCAATTGGAAGGTTTTCTTCATCTAACACAAGACCCAACCACACTAAATACTGGTGGAGTTAGTAGTACTGATGCGCTCGACGTAATGTCCCTCTATGCGGACACGTTGTTAAGCGGCCAGGGGAATGGCGCTGCAAATTTACTTTCAACTGGTAATGATAGTCCTAGTCTTCTCTCTGGGTTTTCAGTTGCTGCCAACAGAAGTGGTCGTGGAGGAAATACAGTTGCACAGTTAACGCAGAAATTGAGCAAGGGACCAAATCATAAAGATTCTCTTGAAAAGGATGCAATTGTTAGGCAAATGGGAGTGACTCCATCAGGTCAGAATCCTAACTTATTCAAGGATTTACTTGGGTAAATTTTTTTGGAAGGCATAGAACAACCCCATATACATCCCTAATTGAGATCTATTTAGAATAATTGCTGTATGATTAAGGCATTGTTCGCCATGCGGCTAACAAAACTATGAGGATATCAATCTGAAGAGAGTAGTTGTAATTCAAAAGCAAATTGTGGAGGCACCCGGAGTGTGGATGAAACCTCTGTATTGTAGTAAAAACCAGGTAAACTTCTGTAGTTGAACAACATCGTGCATATAATAATATGATTACATTTGATGATCTCAACGTGGCGTGTTTTTCAATATTATGCCGTTGTGGCTGGCTTGCCGGTAACATTAACAGTGTAGCTTCACATTATATTCGGGTTTTAATCCTCTTTTTAGGCAATCTTCCGAAAGACTATTTTATCAATTTGCACTGGGAATTGTGGATTTTCATGTACAATAATCTCTCTCTTTCAATTAATCGAATTGCTGTTTGATTGCTTTGTGGACTTCTTATTAGTTGACTGAACGTTTAGAGGTAAAACATTCTATCATTGCAGACCGGAGAACAGTACCAAAACGAGGCAAACTTGCCTGTTTTTAGTCTGGTATTATCAGTTAGAAAGTGTTGGGGATATTACACCGATAACGTGTTTGAATTATATTTGCAAAACGTACATTTTACTTGCACAAAATCGAACATAATTTCGACTTACCAAAATAGGATTTGAGAAGACGGAATGATAATTAATGAAGCCGAATACGTGACGATGGATTTAATCGTTTCTATTCTTCGACGAAAAACATTTCTTATAACTAAAATAATAGTTTTTTCAGAAATCAAATCTCAAATTCAAAGAAATCGAAAAATAAAATAAGAAATGCAAATGATTGGATTGATCGAGGCAAGTGTTTTAACACTTTCTACTTAAGATGAATTTGCTCCGCATCGGTGCTAACAGTTTTTCAATAATCATCTTCCAAGATATAGCGACCACGTCTCGCAATAGGAGCACTCTAAATTACATAGACCAATAAACTTTTAACAGAATTATCTCTCTACCGAACCATGTTTTTATGCAAGAAAAGATCACTTTTTACAAAGTGTTTTTATGCAATGCAACTAAAAGAAATGATATAGAATTATGAATTGAATTAATAAATCCAAACACATGGAATCTATATATAGTAGTTGGAAATGTTTGTTTTAAAAAACACAACCATACAAAAGAACACGTCTCGTAAAATTTATCTCTATACATGAAGAGACATCCATTGAAAATAATCATGTCGAAGTCATGATCTTTCATATGGAAAGATACTCATTTCCGTTCAAATATTTTCTAAAAGATTTCATAATATTCTATATGATTTTTCAACAATTCACGTATTTAAGCAACTGAAATTTGGCTTAATTTCTTATTCATCAAATAATGAATTCCATTTGAATAATGATTTAAAATTGGTCAAAACCAATTTTCGATACAAGATTCCAACAATCCTCCACATTAATAAAAATTAATGCAAATGACCATGCAGACACTAGTAGAAAGAAAGCGAAAAAACATTGCATCAGGTAAGATAGCTTCCGGTCTTGAACCTTTGTTAATTAGTGAACGTGATATCTTGAACAATTCAACTGTTTACGTAAATCAAGACAACAGGACTCACACAATGTCTTCTTTAAACTCAACATGGTTCTCATTATTGTGTTCATTTTGTCCCTGAACAAC